>JAULUF010000018.1:4397500-4577500 GCA_031834385.1 Semotilus atromaculatus | reverse complement strand
GAAAGAAAAAAATATTAGTAAGAAAGAAAGATAGATTAGTTAGAAAGAAAGAAAGAAAGATAGATTAGTAAGAAAGAAAGAAAGATTAGTTAGAAAGAAAGAAAGATAGATTAGTTAGAAAGAAAAAGAAAGATAGATCAGTTAGAAAGAAAGAAAGATAGATTAGTTAGAAAGAAAGAAAGAAAGTTAATTAAAAAGAAAGAAAGAAAGTAAGATAGATTAGTTAGAAAGAAAGAAAGATAGATTAGAAAGAAAGAAAGATAGATTAGTTAGAAAGAAAGATAGATTAGTTAGAAAGAAAGATAAATTAGTTAGAAAGAAAGATAGATTAGTTAAAAAACAAAGAAAGAGATTTGTTAGAAAGAAAGATAGATTAGTTAGAAAGATAGATTAGTTAGAAAGAAAGATAGATTAGTTAGAAAGAAAGATAACTTAGTTAGAAATAAAGAAAGATAGATTATTTAAAAAACAAAGAAAGATGGATTTGATAGAAAGAAAGATAGATTAGTTAGAAAAAAAGAAAGATAGATTAGTTAGAAAGAAAGAAAGATAAATTAGTTAGAAAGTAAGATAGATTAGTTAGAAAGAAAGATAGATTAGTTAGAAAGAAAGAAAGATAGTTTAGTTAGAAAGATAGATAGATAAGTTAGAAAGAAAGAAAGAAAGATTAGTTAGAAAGAAAGATAGATTGGTTAGAAAGAAAGAAAGATTAGTTAGAAAGAAAGATAGATAGATTAGTTAGAAAGAAAAAAGATAGATTAGTTAGAAAGAAAGAAAGAAAGAAAGAAAGAAAGATTGGTTAGAAAGAAAGATAGATTAGTTAGAAAGATAGAAAGAAAGATAGATTAGTTAGAAAGAAAGAAACATAGATTAGTTAGAAAGAAAGAAAGAAAGATAGATTAGTTAGAAAGAAAGAAAGATTAGTTAGAAAGAAAGATAGATTAGTTAGAAAGAAAGATAGATTAGTTAGAAAGATAGATAGATAGATAGATTAGTTAGAAAGAAAGAAAGATAGATTAGTTAGAAAGAAAGATAGATAGATTAGTTAGAAAGAAAGATAGATTAGTTAGAAAGAAAGATAGATTAGTTAGAAAGATAGATAGATAGATAGATAGATAGATTAGTTAGAAAGAAAGAAAGATAGATTAGTTAGAAAGAAAGATAGATAGATTAGTTAGAAAGAAAGATAGATTAGTTAGAAAGAAAGAAAGATAGATTAGTTAGAAAGAATGAAAAAAGAAAGAAAGAAAGAAAGATTGGTTAGAAAGAAAGATAGATTAGTTAGTAAGAAAGATATAAAGAAAGATGGATTAGTTAGAAAGAAAGAAACATAGATTAGTTAGAAAGAAAGAAAGAAAGAAAGATAGATTAGTTAGAAAGACTAGTTAGTTAGAAAGAAAGAGATAGATTAGTTAGAAAGAAAGATAGATAGATAGATAGATAGATTAGTTAGAAAGAAAGAAAGATAGATTAGTTAGAAAGAAAGAAAGATATATTAGTTAGAAAGAAAGATAGATAGATTAGTTAGAAAAAAAAGATAGATTAGTTAGAAAGAAAGAAAGATAGATTAGTTAGAAAGAAAGATAGATAGATTAGTTAGAAAGAAAGAAAGATTAGTTAGAAAGAAAGAAAGAATGATAGATTGGTTAGAAAGAAAGAAAGATAGATTAGTAAGAAAGAAAGAAAGGAATAAAGAACGATAGATTAGTTAGAAATAAAGATAAAGTAGTTAGAAAGAAAGATAGATAGATTAGTTAGAAAGAAAGATAGATAGATAGATTAGTTAGAAAGATAGATTATTTAGAAAGAAAGAAAGAAAGATTAGTTAGAAAGATAGATTAGTTAGAAAGAAAGAAAGAAAAAAATATTAGTAAGAAAGAAAGATAGATTAGTTAGAAAGAAAGAAAGAAAGATAGATTAGTAAGAAAGAAAGAAAGATTAGTTAGAAAGAAAGAAAGATAGATTAGTTAGAAAGAAAAAGAAAGATAGATCAGTTAGAAAGAAAGAAAGATAGATTAGTTAGAAAGAAAGAAAGAAAGTTAATTAAAAAGAAAGAAAGAAAGTAAGATAGATTAGTTAGAAAGAAAGAAAGATAGATTAGAAAGAAAGAAAGATAGATTAGTTAGAAAGAAAGATAGATTAGTTAGAAAGAAAGATAAATTAGTTAGAAAGAAAGATAGATTAGTTAAAAAACAAAGAAAGAGATTTGTTAGAAAGAAAGATAGATTAGTTAGAAAGATAGATTAGTTAGAAAGAAAGATAGATTAGTTAGAAAGAAAGATAACTTAGTTAGAAATAAAGAAAGATAGATTATTTAAAAAACAAAGAAAGATGGATTTGATAGAAAGAAAGATAGATTAGTTAGAAAAAAAGAAAGATAGATTAGTTAGAAAGAAAGAAAGATAAATTAGTTAGAAAGTAAGATAGATTAGTTAGAAAGAAAGATAGATTAGTTAGAAAGAAAGAAAGATAGATTAGTTAGAAAGATAGATAGATAAGTTAGAAAGAAAGAAAGAAAGATTAGTTAGAAAGAAAGATAGATTGGTTAGAAAGAAAGAAAGATTAGTTAGAAAGAAAGATAGATAGATTAGTTAGAAAGAAAAAAGATAGATTAGTTAGAAAGAAAGAAAGAAAGAAAGAAAGAAAGATTGGTTAGAAAGAAAGATAGATTAGTTAGAAAGATAGAAAGAAAGATAGATTAGTTAGAAAGAAAGAAACATAGATTAGTTAGAAAGAAAGAAAGAAAGATAGATTAGTTAGAAAGAAAGAAAGATTAGTTAGAAAGAAAGATAGATTAGTTAGAAAGATAGATAGATAGATAGATTAGTTAGAAAGAAAGAAAGATAGATTAGTTAGAAAGAAAGATAGATAGATTAGTTAGAAAGAAAGATAGATTAGTTAGAAAGAAAGATAGATTAGTTAGAAAGATATATAGATAGATAGATAGATAGATAGATTAGTTAGAAAGAAAGAAAGATAGATTAGTTAGAAAGAAAGATAGATAGATTAGTTAGAAAGAAAGATAGATTAGTTAGAAAGAAAGAAAGATAGATTAGTTAGAAAGAATGAAAAAAGAAAGAAAGAAAGAAAGATTGGTTAGAAAGAAAGATAGATTAGTTAGTAAGAAAGATATAAAGAAAGATGGATTAGTTAGAAAGAAAGAAACATAGATTAGTTAGAAAGAAAGAAAGAAAGAAAGATAGATTAGTTAGAAAGACTAGTTAGTTAGAAAGAAAGAGATAGATTAGTTAGAAAGAAAGATAGATAGATAGATAGATAGATTAGTTAGAAAGAAAGAAAGATAGATTAGTTAGAAAGAAAGAAAGATATATTAGTTAGAAAGAAAGATAGATAGATTAGTTAGAAAAAAAAGATAGATTAGTTAGAAAGAAAGAAAGATAGATTAGTTAGAAAGAAAGATAGATAGATTAGTTAGAAAGAAAGAAAGATTAGTTAGAAAGAAAGAAAGAATGATAGATTGGTTAGAAAGAAAGAAAGATAGATTAGTAAGAAAGAAAGAAAGGAATAAAGAACGATAGATTAGTTAGAAATAAAGATAAAGTAGTTAGAAAGAAAGATAGATAGATTAGTTAGAAAGAAAGATAGATAGATAGATTAGTTAGAAAGATAGATTATTTAGAAAGAAAGAAAGATAGATTAGTTAGAAAGAAAGAAAGATTAGTTAGAAAGAAAGAAAGATTAGTTAGAAAGAAAGATAGATTAGTTAGAAAGAAAAAAAGAAAGAAAGAAAGAAAGAAAGAAAAATTGGTTAGAAAGAAAGATAGATTAGTTTGAAAGATAGAGATTAGTTAGAAAGAAAGAAAAGATTAGTTAGAATGAAAGAAAGATAGATTAGTAAGAAAGAAAGAAAGGAATAAAGAACGATAGATTAGTTAGAAATAAAGATAAAGTAGTTAGAAAGAAAGATAGATAGATTAGTTAGAAAGAAAGATAGATAGATAGATTAGTTAGAAAGATAGATTATTTAGAAAGAAAGAAAGATAGATTAGTTAGAAAGAAAGAAAGATTAGTTAGAAAGAAAGAAAGATTAGTTAGAAAGAAAGATAGATAGATTAGTTAGAAAGAAAAAAAGAAAGAAAGAAAGAAAGAAAGAAAAATTGGTCAGAAAGAAAGATAGATTAGTTAAAAAGAAAGTTAGATTAGTTAGAAAGAAAGAAAGATAGATTAGAAAGAAAGATAGATAGATTAGTTAGAAAGAAAGATAAATAGATTAGTAAGAAAGAAAGAAAGAAAGAAAGAAAGATAGATTAGTTAGTTAGAAAGAAAGTTAGATTAGTTAGAAAGATAGATTAGTTAGAAAGAAAGAAAGATAGATTAGTTAGAAAGAAAGATAGATAAGTTAGAAAGAAAGATAGATTAGTTAGAAAGAAAGATAGATTAGTTAGAATGAAAGAAAGATAGAGTAGTTAGAAAGAAAGAAAGATAGATTAGTTAGAAAGAAAGATAGATAAGTTAGAAAGAAAGATAGATTAGTTAGAAAGAAAGATAGATTAGTTAGAATAAAATAAAGATAGAGTAGTTAGAAAGAAAGAAAGATAGATTAGTTAGAAAGAAAGATAGATTAGTTAGAATGAAAGAAAGATAGAGTAGTTAGAAAGAAAGATAGATTAGTTAGAATGAAAGAAAGATAGAGTAGTTAGAAAGAAAGAAAGATAGATTAGTTAGAAAGAAATATAGATAAGTTAGAAAGAAAGATAGATTAGTTAGAAAGAAATATAGATAAGTTAGAAAGAAAGAACGATTAGTTAGAAAGAAATATAGATTAGTTAGAATGAAAGAAAGATAGAGTAGTTAGAAAGAAAGAAAGATTAGTTAGAAAGAAAGATAGATTAGTTAGAAAGAAAGATAGATTAGTTAGAAAGAAAGATAGATTAGTTAGAATGAAAGAAAGATAGATTAGTTAGAAAGAAAGAAAGATAGATAGTTTAGTTAGAAAGAAAGAAAAATAGATTTGTTAGAATAAAAGATAGATTAGTTAAAAAGAAAGAAAGATAGATAGATTAGTTAGAAAGAAAAAAGATAGATTAGTTAGAAAGAAAGAAAGAGATTTGTTAGAATGAAGGAAAGATAGATTAGTTAGAAAGAAAGAAAGAAAGATAGAGTAGTTAGAAAGAAAGAAAGATAGATAGATTAGTTAGAAAGAAAGATAGATTAGTTAGAAAGAAAGTAAGGTAGATTAGTTAGAAAGAAAGATAGATTAGTTAGAAAGAAGAAAGATAGATTAGTTAGAAAGAAAGAAAGATTAGTTAGAAAGAAAGAAAGATAGATCAGTTAGCAAGAAAGAAATATTAGTTAGAAAGAAAGAAAGATTAGTTTGAAAGAAAGAAAGATTAGTTTGAAAGAAAGATAGATTAGTAAGAAAGAAAGAAATAAAGAAAGATTAGTTAGAAAGAAAGAAAGATTAGTTAGAAAGAAAGAAAGATAAGTTAGAAAGATAGATAGATAGATAGATAGATAGATAGATAGATAGATAGATAGATAGATAGATAAAGTTCATTAGTACATATAGAATGGTAGTTTAATTGAATCTAGGGCTTCAGGGAGTTTAGATTTGAGTTTTTGTGTTGTTCACTACTGGGCCACCGTAGTCTTGGCTCAATTTGAACTGTTGCAATGAAAGTCAATGGGATTTTTATGATTTTTAATATTAATTTTTAAGAAATCTTAAAGTCAAATCAGTTTGAAAAGATATAGCACACCGAGTCAGAACAGTCTGAAGGTCTGACCCGAGTTTGGAGTTTGTAGAGTTAAAGCTCTAGGACGAGTTAGAGTCAGAATTTTTTGGGTAAGAAAAATAAGAAGAAGAAGAATAACTAGAAAAAGTTCGTCGAGACAAACTTTAAGTTGGCTTGTGAAAGTTTGGACCAATAAGTTTGAAGAAGTTTAAAGAAGTTTAAAGTTTAATTAGTTTATAGTTTAGTAAGAAAGAAAGAAAGATAGATTAGTTAAAAAGAAAGAAAAAAAGATTAGTAAGAAAGATAGATTAGTTAGAAAGAAAGAAAGAAAGATAGATAGATTAGTTAGAAAGAAAGATAGATTAGTAAGAAATAAAGAAAGAAAGAAATATAGATAAGTTAGAAAGAAAGAAAGATATATTAGTTAGAAAAAAAGAAAGAAAAAAAGATAGATTAGTTAGAAAGAAAAAAGGAAAGAAAGATAGATTAGTAAGAAAGAAAGAAAGAAAGATAAATTAGTAAGAAAGAAAAAAGATTGATTAGTAAGAAAGATAGATAGATTAGTTAGAAAGAAAGAAAAAAAGATTAGTGAGAAAGAAAGATAGATTAGTTAGAAAGAAAGAAAGAAAGAGATTAGTTAGAAAGAAAAAGAAAGATAGATTAGTTAGAAAGAAAGAAAGAAAGTTAATTAAAAAGAAAGAAAGAAAGATAGATTAGGTAGAAAGAAAGATAGAAAGATAGATAGATTAGTTAGAAAGAAAGAAAGAAAGATAGATAGATTAGTTAGAAAGAAAGAAAAAAAGATTAGTTAGAAAGAAAGAAAGATAGATTAGTTAGAAAAAAAGAAAGAAAAAAGATTAGTAAGAAAGAAAGAAAGATAGATTAGTTAGAAAGAAAAAAGGAAAGAAAGATAGATTAGTAAGAAAGAAAGAAAGAAAGATAAATTAGTAAGAAAGAAAGAAAGATTGATTAGTAAGAAAGATAGAAAGAAAGATAGATTAGTTAGAAAGAAAGAAAAAAAGATTAGTGAGAAAGATAGATTAGTTATAAAGAAAGAAAGAAAGAGATTAGTTAGAAAGAAAAAGAAAGATAGATTAGTTAGAAAGAAAGAAAGATAGATTAGTTAGAAAGAAAGAAAGAAAGAAAGTTAATTAAAAAGAAAGAAAGAAAGATAGATTAGGTAGAAAGAAAGATAGAAAGATAGATAGATTAGTTAGAAAGAAAGAAAGAAAGTTAATTAAAAAGAAAGAAAGAAAGATTAGTTAGAAAGATAGATTAGTTAGAAAGAAAGAAAGAAAAAAAGATTAGTAAGAAAGAAAGATAGATTAGTAAGAAATAAAGAAAGAAAGAAATATAGATAAGTTAGAAAGAAAGAAAGATATATTAGTTAGAAAAAAAGAAAGAAAAAAAGATAGATTAGTTAGAAAGAAAAAAGGAAAGAAAGATAGATTAGTAAGAAAGAAAGAAAGAAAGATAAATTAGTAAGAAAGAAAAAAGATTGATTAGTAAGAAAGATAGATAGATTAGTTAGAAAGAAAGAAAAAAAGATTAGTGAGAAAGAAAGATAGATTAGTTAGAAAGAAAGAAAGAAAGAGATTAGTTAGAAAGAAAAAGAAAGATAGATTAGTTAGAAAGAAAGAAAGAAAGTTAATTAAAAAGAAAGAAAGAAAGATAGATTAGGTAGAAAGAAAGATAGAAAGATAGATAGATTAGTTAGAAAGAAAGAAAGAAAGATAGATAGATTAGTTAGAAAGAAAGAAAAAAAGATTAGTTAGAAAGAAAGAAAGAAAGATAGATTAGTTAGAAAAAAAGAAAGAAAAAAGATTAGTAAGAAAGAAAGAAAGATAGATTAGTTAGAAAGAAAAAAGGAAAGAAAGATAGATTAGTAAGAAAGAAAGAAAGAAAGATAAATTAGTAAGAAAGAAAGAAAGATTGATTAGTAAGAAAGATAGAAAGATAGATAGATTAGTTAGAAAGAAAGAAAAAAAGATTAGTGAGAAAGATAGATTAGTTATAAAGAAAGAAAGAAAGAGATTAGTTAGAAAGAAAAAGAAAGATAGATTAGTTAGAAAGAAAGAAAGATAGATTAGTTAGAAAGAAAGAAAGAAAGAAAGTTAATTAAAAAGAAAGAAAGAAAGATAGATTAGGTAGAAAGAAAGATAGAAAGATAGATAGATTAGTTAGAAAGAAAGAAAGAAAGTTAATTAAAAAGAAAGAAAGAAAGATTAGTTAGAAAGATAGATTAGTTAGAAAGAAAGAAAGAAAAAAAGATTAGTAAGAAAGAAAGATAGATTAGTTAGAAAGAAAGAAAGAAAGAATGAAAGAAAGAATGAAAGAAAGAAAGAAAGTAAGAAAGAAAGAAATATAGATAAGTTAGAAAGAAAGATAGATTAGTTAGAAAGAAAGAAAAAAGATTAGTTAGAAAGAAAGAAAGAAAGATAGATTAGTTAGAAAAAAAGAAAGAAAAAAAGATTAGTAAGAAAGAAAGAAAGATAGATTAGTTAGAAAGAAAAAAGGAAAGAAAGAAAAATTTGTAAGAAAGAAAGAAAGAAAGATAGATTAGTGAGAAAGATAGATTAGTTAGAAAGAAAGAAAGAAAAAAAGATTAGTGAGAAAGAAAGATAGATTAGTTAGAAAGAAAGAAAGAAAGAGATTAGTTAGAAAGAAAAAGAAAGATAGATTAGTTAGAAAGAAAAAAGGAAAGAAAGATAGATTAGTAAGAAAGAAAGAAAGAAAGATAAATTAGTAAGAAAGAAAGAAAGATTGATTAGTAAGAAAGATAGAAAGATAGATAGATTAGTTAGAAAGAAAGAAAAAAAGATTAGTGAGAAAGAAAGATAGATTAGTTATAAAGAAAGAAAGAAAGAGATTAGTTAGAAAGAAAAAGAAAGATAGATTAGTTAGAAAGAAAGAAAGATAGATTAGTTAGAAAGAAAGAAAGAAAGAAAGTTAATTAAAAAGAAAGAAAGAAAGATAGATTAGGTAGAAAGAAAGATAGAAAGATAGATAGATTAGTTAGAAAGAAAGAAAGAAAGTTAATTAAAAAGAAAGAAAGAAAGATTAGTTAGAAAGATAGATTAGTTAGAAAGAAAGAAAGAAAGAAAAAAATATTAGTAAGAAAGAAAGATAGATTAGTTAGAAAGAAAGAAAGAATGAAAGAAAGAATGAAAGAAAGAAAGAAAGTAAGAAAGAAAGAAAGAAATATAGATAAGTTAGAAAGAAAGAAAGATAGATTAGTTAGAAAGAAAGAAAAAAAGATTAGTTAGAAAGAAAGAAAGAAAGATAGATTAGTTAGAAAAAAAGAAAGAAAAAAGATTAGTAAGAAAGAAAGAAAGATAGATTAGTTAGAAAGAAAAAAGGAAAGAAAGATAGATTAGTAAGAAAGAAAGAAAGAAAGATAGATTAGTGAGAAAGATAGATTAGTTAGAAAGAAAGAAAGAAAAAAAGATTAGTGAGAAAGAAAGATAGATTAGTTAGAAAGAAAGAAAGAAAGAGATTAGTTAGAAAGAAAAAGAAAGATAGATTAGTTAGAAAGAAAGAAAGATAGATAGTTTAGTTAGAAAGAAAGAAAAATAGATTTGTTAGAATAAAAGATAGATTAGTTAAAAAGAAAGAAAGATAGATAGATTAGTTAGAAAGAAAAAAGATAGATTAGTTAGAAAGAAAGAAAGAGATTTGTTAGAATGAAGGAAAGATAGATTAGTTAGAAAGAAAGAAAGATAGATAGATTAGTTAGAAAGAAAGATAGATTAGTCAAAACGAAAAGATGGATTAGTTAGAAAGAAAGAAAAATAGATTTGTTAGAATAAAAGATAGATTAGTTAAAAAGAAAGAAAGATAGATAGATTAGTTAGAAAGAAAGTTAGATTAGTTAGAAAGAAAGAAAGATAGATTAGAAAGAAAGATAGATTAGTTAGAAAGAAAGATAAATAGATTAGTTAGAAAGAAAGAAAGAAAGAAAGATAGATTAGTTAGTTAGAAAGAAAGTTAGATTAGTTAGAAAGAAAGATAGATTAGTTAGAATGAAAGAAAGATAGAGTAGTTAGAAAGAAAGAAAGATAGATTAGTTAGAAAGAAAGATAGATAAATTAGAAAGAAAGATAGATAGATTAGTTAGAAAGAAAGATAGATAGATTAGTTAGAAAGAAAGAAAGATAGATTAGTTAGAAAGAAAGATAGATTAGTTAGAATGAAAGAAAGATAGAGTAGTTAGAAAAAAGAAAGATAGATTAGTTAGCAAGAAAGATAGATTAGTTAGAATGAAAGAAAGATAGAGTAGTTAGAAAGAAAGAAAGATAGAGTAGTTAGAAAGAAAGATTAGTTAGAAAGAAAGATATATTAGTTAGAAAGAAAGATAGATAGATTAGTTAGAAAGAAAGATAGATTAGTTAGAATGAAAGAAAGATAGAGTAGTTAGAAAGAAAGAAAGATAGATTATTTAGAAAGAAAGTTCGATTAGTTAGAAAGAAAGAAAGATAGATTAGAAAGAAAGATAGATAGATAGATAGATTAGTTAGAAAGAAAGATAAATAGATTTGTTAGAAAGAAAGAAAGAAAGATAGATTAGTTAGTTAGAAAGAAAGTTAGATTAGTTAGAAAGAAAGATAGATTAGTTAGAATGAAAGAAAGATAGAGTAGTTAGAAAGAAAGAAAGATTGATTAGTTAGAAAGAAAGATAGATTAGTTAGAAAGAAAGATAGATAAGTTAGAAAGAAAGATAGATAGATTAGTTAGAAAGAAAGAAAGATTAGTTAGAAAGAAAGATATATTAGTTAGAAAGAAAGATAGATAGATTAGTTAGAAAGAAAGATAGATTAGTTAGAATGAAAGAAAGATAGAGTAGTTAGAAAGAAAGAAAGATAGATTATTTAGAAAGAAAGTTCGATTAGTTAGAAAGAAAGAAAGATAGATTAGAAAGAAAGATAGATAGATAGATAGATTAGTTAGAAAGAAAGATAAATAGATTTGTTAGAAAGAAAGAAAGAAAGATAGATTAGTTAGTTAGAAAGAAAGTTAGATTAGTTAGAAAGAAAGATAGATTAGTTAGAATGAAAGAAAGATAGAGTAGTTAGAAAGAAAGAAAGATAGATTAGTTAGAAAGAAAGATAGATAAGTTAGAAAGAAAGATATATAGATTAGTTAGAAAGAAAGATAGATTAGTTAGAAAGAAAGATAGATTAGTTAGAATGAAAGAAAGATAGAGTAGTTAGAAAGAAAGAAAGATTAGTTAGAAAGAAAGATAGATTAGTTAGAAAGAAAGATAGATTAGTTAGAAAGAAAGATAGATTAGTTAGAAAGAAAGATAGATTAGTTAGAATGAAAGAAAGATAGAGTAGTTAGAAAGAAAGAAAGATAGATTAGTTAGAAAGAAAGATAGATTAGTTAGAATGAAAGAAAGATAGAGTAGTTAGAAAGAAAAAAGATAGATCAGTTAGAAAGAAAGATAGATTAGTTAGAAAGAAAAAAGATAGATTAGTTAGAATGAAAGAAAAAATAGATTAGTTAGAAAGAAAGAAAGAAAGAGATGTATAGATAGAAAGAGAGATAGATAGTTGAAAGAGATAGATGGATAGATAGATAGATAGATAGATAGATAGATAGATAGATAGATAGATAGATAGATAGATAGATAGATAGATAGATAGATAGATAGATAATAAGTTTATTAGTACATATAGAATGGTAGTTTAATTGAGTCTAGGGCTTCAGGGAGTTTAGATTTGAGTTTATTTGGTGTCCACTGCTGGGCCACCGTAGTCTTGGCTCAATTTGAACTGTTGCAATGAAAGTCAATGGGATTTTTATGATTTTTAATATTAATTTTTAAGAAATCTGAAAGTCAAATCAGTTTGAAAAGATATAGCACACCGAGTCAGAACAGTCTGAAGGTCTGACCCGAGTTTGGAGTTTGTAGAGTTAAAGCTCTAGGACGAGTTAGAGTCAGAATTTTTTGGGTAAGAAAAATAAGAAGAAGAAGAATAATAACTAGAAAAAGTTCGTCGAGACAAACTTTAAGTTGGCTTGTGAAAGTTTGGACCAATAAGTTTGAAGAAGTTTAAAGAAGTTTAAAGTTTAATTAGTTTATAGTTTAGTAAGAAAGAAAGAAAGATAGATTAGTTAGAAAGAAAGAAAAAAAGATTAGTAAGAAAGAAAGAAAGATAGATTAGTTAGAAAGAAAGAAAGAAAGAAAGATAGATTAGTTAGAAAGAAAGATAGATTAGTAAGAAAGAAAGAAAGAAAGAAATATAGATAAGTTAGAAAGAAAGAAAGAAAAAAAGATTAGTTAGAAAGAAAGAAAGAAAAAAAGATTAGTTAGAAAGAAAGAAAGAAAGAGATTAGTTAGAAAGAAAGATAGATTAGTAAGAAAGAAAGAAATATAGATAAGTTAGAAAGAAAGAAAGATAGATTAGTTAGAAAGAAAGAAAGAAAAAAAGATTAGTAAGAAAGAAAGAAAGAAAGATAAATTAGTAAGAAAGAAAGAAAGATTGATTAGTAAGAAAGATAGAAAGATAGATAGATTAGTTAGAAAGAAAGAAAAAAAGATTAGTGAGAAAGAAAGAAAGAAAGAAAGATAGATTAGTTAGAAAGAAAGAAAGAAAGAAAGAAAGATTAGTTAGAAAGAAAAAAGGAAAGAAAGATAGATTAGTAAGAAAGAAAGAAAGAAAGATAAATTAGTAAGAAAGAAAGAAAGATTGATTAGTAAGAAAGATAGAAAGATAGATAGATTAGTTAGAAAGAAAGAAAGAAAAAGAGATTAGTGAGAAAGAAAGATAGATTAGTTAGAAAGAAAGAAAGAAAGAAAGAAAGAAAGTTAATTAAAAAGAAAGAAAGAAAGATAGATTAGGTAGAAAGAAAGAGAAAGATAGATAGATTAGTTAGAAAGAAAAAGAAAGATAGTTTTTATTTAGAAAGAAAGAAAGAAAGATAGATTAGTTAGAAAGAAAGAAAGAAAGAAAGAAAGAAAGTTAATTAAAAAGAAAGAAAGAAAGATAGATTAGGTAGAAAGAAAGATAGAAAGATAGATAGATTAGTTAGAAAGAAAGAAAGAAAGTTAATTAAAGAGAAAGAAAGAAAGATTAGTTAGAAAGATAGATTAGTTAGAAAGAAAGAAAGAAAAAAAGATTAGTAAGAAAGAAAGATAGATTAGTTAGAAAGAAAGAAAGAAAGAAAGAAAGAAAGAAAGAGAAAGAAAGAAAGAAATATAGATAAGTTAGAAAGAAAGAAAGATAGATTAGTTAGAAAGAAAGAAAGATGGATTAGTTAGAAAGAAAGAAAAAAGATTAGTTAGAAAGAAAGAAAGAAAGATAGATTAGTTAGAAAGAAAGAAAGAAAGAGATTAGTTAGAAAGAAAAAGAAAGATAGATTAGTTAGAAAGAAAGAAAGATAGATTAGTTAGAAAGAAAGAAAGTTAATTAAAAAGAAAGAAAGAAAGATCAGTTAGAAAGATAGATTAGTTAGAAAGAAAGAAAGAAAAAAAGATTAGTAAGAAAGAAAGAAAGATAGATTAGTTAGAAAGAAAGAAAAAAAGATTAGTTAGAAAGAAAGAAACAGATTAGTTAGAAAAAAGAAAGAAAAAAAGATTAGTAAGAAAGAAAGAGATTAGTTAGACAGAAAAAAGGAAAGAAAGATAGATTAGTAAGAAAGAAAGAAAGAAAAAAAGATTAGTGAGAAAGAAAGATAGATTAGTTAGAAAGAAAGAAAGAAAGATTAGTTAGTAAGAAAAAGAAAGATAGATTAGTTAGAAAGAAAGAAAGATAAATTAGTTAGAAAGAAAGAAAGAAAGAAAGAAAGAAAGAAAGTTAATTAAAAAGAAAGATAGATTAGGTAGAAAGAAAGATAGAAAGATAGATAGATTAGTTAGAAAGAAAGTTAATTAAAAAGAAAGAAAGAAAGATTAGTTAGAAAGATAGATTAGTTAGAAAGAAAGAAAGAAAAAAAGATTAGTAAGAAAGAAAGAAAGAAAGAAAGATAGATTAGTTAGAAAGAAAGAAAAAAAGATTAGTTAGAAAGAAAGAAACAGATTAGTTAGAAAAAAGAAAGAAAAAAAGATTAGTAAGAAAGAAAGATAGATTAGTTAGAAAGAAAAAAGGAAAGAAAGATAGATTAGTAAGAAAGAAAGAAAGAAAAAAAGATTAGTGAGAAAGAAAGATAGATTAGTTAGAAAGAAAGAAAGAAATATTAGTTAGTAAGAAAAAGAAAGATAGATTAGTTAGAAAGAAAGAAAGATAAATTAGTTAGAAAGAAAGAAAGAAAGAAAGAAAGAAAGAAAGTTAATTAAAAAGAAAGATAGATTAGGTAGCAAGAAAGATAGAAAGATAGATAGATTAGTTAGAAAGAAAGAAAGAAAGTTAATTAAAAAGAAAGAAAGAAAGATTAGTTAGAAAGATAGATTAGTTAGAAAGAAAGAAAGAAAAAAAGATTAGTAAGAAAGAAAGATAGATTAGTTAGAAAGAAAGAAAGAAAGAAAGAAAGAAAGAAAGAGAAAGAAAGAAATATAGATAAGTTAGAAAGAAAGAAAGATAGATTAGTTAGAAAGAAAGAAAGATGGATTAGTTAGAAAGAAAGAAAAAAGATTAGTTAGAAAGAAAGAAAGAAAGATAGTTAAGTTAGAAAGAAAAAAGGAAAGAAAGATAGATTAGTAAGAAAGAAAGGAAGAAAGATAGATTAGTGAGATAGATAGATTAGTTAGAAAGAAAGAAAGAAAAAAGATTAGTGAGAAAGAAAGATAGATTAGTTAGAGAGAAAGAAAGATGGATTAGTTAGAAAGAAAGAAAAAAAGATTAGTAAGAAAGAAAGAAAGATAGATTAGTTAGAAAGAAAAAAGGAAAGAAAGATAGATTAGTAAGAAAGAAAGGAAGAAAGATAGATTAGTGAGATAGATTAGTTAGAAAGAAAGAAAGAAAAAAGATTAGTGAGAAAGAAAGATAGATTAGTTAGAAAGAAAGAGATTAGTTAGAAAGAAAAAGAAAGATAGATTAGTTAGAAAGAAAGAAAGATAGATTAGTTAGAAAGAAAGAAAGAAAGAAAGTTAATTAAAAAGAAAAAAAGAAATATAGATTAGGTAGAAAGAAAGATAGATAGATTAGTTAGAAAGAAAGAAAGAAAGAAAGTTAATTAAAAAGAAAGAAAGAAAGATTAGTTAGAAGGATAGATTAGTTAGAAAGAAAGAAAGAAAAAAAGATTAGTAAGAAAGAAAGATAGATTAGTTAGTTAGAAAGAAAGAAAGAAAGAAAGAAATATAGATAAGTTAGAAAGAAAGAAAGATAGATTAGTTAGAAAGAAAGAAAAAAAAGATTAGTTAGAAAGAAAGAATGAAAGATAGATAGATTAGTTAGAAAAAAAGAAAGAAAAAAAGATTAGTAAGAAAGAAAGAAAGATAGATAGATTAGTTAGAAAGAAAAAAGGACAGAAAGATATATTAGTAAGAAAGAAAGAAAGAAAGATAGATTAGTGAGAAAGATAGATTAGTTAGAAAGAAAGAAAGAAAGAAAGATAGATTAGTTAGAAAGAAAAAGAAAGATAGATTAGTTAGAAAGAAAGATAGATTAGTTAGAAAGAAAGAAAGAAAGAAAGAAAGTTAATTAAAAAGAAAGAAAGAAAGAAAGATAGATAGATTAGTTAGAAAGAAAGAAAGAAAAAAAGATTAGTAAGAAAGAAAGAAAGATTAGTTAGAAAGAAAGAAAGATAGATTAGTTACAAAGAAAAAGAAAGATAGATTAGTTAGAAAGAAAGAAAGAAAGTTAATTAAAAAGAAAGAAAGAAAGAAAGATTAGTTAGAAAGATAGATTAGTTAGAAAGAAAGAAAGAAAAAAATATTAGTAAGAAAGAAAGATAGATTAGTTAGAAAGAAAGAAAGATAGATTAGTAAGAAAGAAAGAAAGATTAGTTAGAAAGAAAGAAAGATAGATTAGTTAGAAAGAAAAAGAAAGATAGATCAGTTAGAAAGAAAGAAAGATAGATTAGTTAGAAAGAAAGAAAGAAAGAAAGTTAATTAAAAAGAAAGAAAGAAAGTAAGATAGATTAGTTAGAAAGAAAGAAAGATAGATTAGAAAGAAAGAAAGATAGATTAGTTAGAAAGAAAGATAGATTAGTTAGAAAGAAAGATAAATTAGTTAGAAAGAAAGATAGATTAGTTAAAAAACAAAGAGATTTGTTAGAAAGAAAGATAGATTAGTTAGAAAGATAGATTAGTTAGAAAGAAAGATAGATTAGTTAGAAAGAAAGAAAGATAGATTATTTAAAAAACAAAGAAAGATGGATTTGATAGAAAGAAAGATAGATTAGCTAGAAAGATAGATTAGTTAGAAAAAAAGAAAGATAGATTAGTTAGAAAGAAAGAAAGATAAATTAGTTAGAAAGTAAGATAGATTAGTTAGAAAGAAAGATAGATTAGTTAGAAAGAAAGAAAGATAGATTAGTTAGAAAGATAGATAAGTTAGAAAGAAAGAAAGAAAGATTAGTTAGAAAGAAAGAAAGATAGATTGGTTAGAAAGAAAGAAAGATTAGTTAGAAAGAAAGATAGATAGATTAGTTAGAAAGAAAAAAGATAGATTAGTTAGAAAGAAAGAAAGTAAGAAAGAAAGAAAGAAAGATTGGTTAGAAAGAAAGATAGATTAGTTAGAAAGAAAGAAACATAGATTAGTTAGAAAGAAAGAAAGAAAGATAGATTAGTTAGAAAGAAAGAAAGATTAGTTAGTTAGAAAGAAAGAAAGATAGATTAGTTAGAAAGAAAGATAGATTAGTTAGAAAGATAGATAGATAGATAGATTAGTTAGAAAGAAAGAAAGATAGATTAGTTAGAAAGAAAGATAGATAGATTAGTTAGAAAGAAAGATAGATTAGTTAGAAAGAAAGATAGATTAGTTAGAAAGATAGATAGATAGATAGATTAGTTAGAAAGAAAGAAAGATAGATTAGTTAGAAAGAAAGATAGATTAGTTAGAAAGAAAGATAGATTAGTTAGAAAGAAAGAAAGATAGATTAGTTAGAAAGAATGAAAAAAGAAAGAAAGAAAGAAAGATTGGTTAGAAAGAAAGATAGATTAGTTAGTAAGAAAGATATAAAGAAAGATGGATTAGTTAGAAAGAAAGAAACATAGATTAGTTAGAAAGAAAGAAAGAAAGATAGATTAGTTAGAAAGACTAGTTAGTTAGAAAGAAAGAGATAGATTAGTTAGAAAGAAAGATAGATAGATAGATAGATTAGTTAGAAAGAAAGAAAGATAGATTAGTTAGAAAGAAAGAAAGATATATTAGTTAGAAAGAAAGATAGATAGATTAGTTAGAAAAAAAAGATAGATTAGTTAGAAAGAAAGAAAGATAGATTAGTTAGAAAGAAAGATAGATAGATTAGTTAGAAAGAAAGAAAGATTAGTTAGAAAGAAAGAAAGAATGATAGATTGGTTAGAAAGAAAGAAAGATAGATTAGTAAGAAAGAAAGAAAGGAATAAAGAACGATAGATTAGTTAGAAATAAAGATAAAGTAGTTAGAAAGAAAGATAGATAGATTAGTTAGAAAGAAAGATAGATAGATAGATTAGTTAGAAAGAAAGATAGATTATTTAGAAAGAAAGAAAGATAGATTATTTAGAAAGAAAGAAAGATAGATTAGTTAGAAAGAAAGAAAGATTAGTTAGAAAGAAAGAAAGATTAGTTAGAAAGAAAGATAGATAGATTAGTTAGAAAAAAAGAAAGAAAGAAAGAAAGAAAGAAAAATTGGTTAGAAAGATAGATTAGTTTGAAAGATAGAGATTAGTTAGAAAGAAAGAAAAGATTAGTTAGAATGAAAGAAAGATAGATAGATTAGTTAGAAAGAAAGAAAGATAGATTAGTTAGAAAGAAAGAAAGATTAGTTAGAAAGAAAAAAGATAGATTAGTTAGAAAGAAAGAATAAAAGAAAGTAAGAAAGAAAGAATGAAAGATTGGTTAGAAAGAAAGAGATTAGTTAGAAAGATAGATAGATTAGTTAGAAAGAAAGAAAAGTTAGAATGAAAGAAAGATAGAGTAGTTAGAAAGAAAGAAAGATAGATAGATTAGTTAGAAAGAAAGATAGATTAGTTAGAAAGAAAGTAAGGTAGATTAGTTAGAAAGAAAGATAGATTAGTTAGAAAGAAGAAAGATAGATTAGTTAGAAAGAAAGAAAGATTAGTTAGAAAGAAAGAAAGATAGATCAGTTAGCAAGAAAGAAATATTAGTTAGAAAGAAAGAAAGATTAGTTTGAAAGAAAGAAAGATTAGTTTGAAAGAAAGATCGATTAGTAAGAAAGAAAGAAATAAAGAAAGATTAGGTAGAAAGAAAGAAAGATTAGTTAGAAAGAAAGAAAGATAAGTTAGAAAGATAGATAGATAGATAGATAGATATATAGATAGATAGATAGATAGATAGATAGATAGATAGATAGATAGATAGATAGATAGATAAAGTTCATTAGTACATATAGAATGGTAGTTTAATTGAATCTAGGGCTTCAGGGAGTTTAGATTTGAGTTTTTGTGTTGTTCACTACTGGGCCACCGTAGTCTTGGCTCAATTTGAACTGTTGCAATGAAAGTCAATGGGATTTTTATGATTTTTAATATTAATTTTTAAGAAATCTGAAAGTCAAATCAGTTTGAAAAGATATAGCACACCGAGTCAGAACAGTCTGAAGGTCTGACCCGAGTTTGGAGTTTGTAGAGTTAAAGCTCTAGGACGAGTTAGAGTCAGAATTTTTTGGGTAAGAAAAATAAGAAGAAGAAGAAGAAGAAGAATAATAATAAGTTTAAATAGGATTTCAGTAAGTTGGCTTTTCCAAGCCAACTTAATAATAAGTTTAAATAGGATTTCAGTAAGTTGGCTTTTCCAAGCCAACTTAATAATAAGTTTAAATAGGATTTCAGTAAGTTGGCTTTTCCAAGCCAACTTAATGATAATAATAATATTAATAATAAATGACAATGATGATGGCAGTGGCGACCGCAATGGCGAAAGCAAAAGACAGCAACAACAGCAATTACAACAATGAAGAAATAAAAGTGAAAATAGTAATCATAAAAATAACAGTAAAGATAGCAATATCAATGATGACATAAACAAGTTCAAACAACTAAAATGCATTAATATTCGTGGGTTGGTTCAGAAAGTGGGTGGAGTCGGAGTTGAAAACAGAGAAAGGATTCATAGCTGTAAGAGGTCAGAAAGTGTTGGATGGCAGAGGTCAGTTTCAGATGTGTAATTATGAAGGGGAGATGTATATTCCATTGTAATAAAGTCTGTAATAAGATTTTTCCAAATGTTAATGTGTAATTTATTTCTAGTTTTCCAGTTCATGAGGATAGTTTTCTTGGCGATGGTTAGAGCTATGAGAAGTATTTTAGAGTTTATAGTTTTATCAGTGATTATTGTGAGGTCCCCCAGTAAGCAAAGAGAAGGCGACAGTGGGATGTGGCAGCCGACTATAGTGGATAGTGACTGTGTGACCTCTTCCCAAAAGTGTTTGATTGGAGTGCAATGCCAGGTTGCATGGATGTATGTATCTGTAGAGTTTTGATTGCAATGTGTGCAAACTTCTGATGTGAAACCCATTTTAGCTAATCTATTGCCCGTGTAATGTGTTCTGTGAAGTATTTTGTATTGTATTAACTGAAGATTCGCATTTTTGGACATGAGATAGATGTTTTTACAGATTTGGGTCCAGAAGTTGGCATCAGGAGCTATTGAAAGATCGGTTTCCCATTTTATTGTTGGTAAGTATATGGTCTGAAGTTGGTTTGAAATCATTTTGTATATTTTAGAGAGAAGTTTCTTTGGGGAGGAAATGTTGACCAAGTCTGATATTGCCGGTGGAAGTTCTAAATTTGTGTCTCTGATGTTTATTTTTGTCAGAACAGAAGATTTGATTTGTAGGTATTTTAAGAATTCGTAGCTCCCGATGCCATACTTCTGGGCCAGTTGCGGAAATGGTGTAAATGTGTTAGATTTAAAAATATGCTTAATGTGGGTGATACCCCTTTCCGCCCATGTGTGAAAATTCAATGTTTTTTTATTGCTTATAAAGTCACGGTTGTTCCATAGTGGGGTGAGGTTAGATGGAGCTAATGTAGAATTTGTGATTTGGTGAAATTTCCACCAGGCTGTCAGAGTGGCAGATATAGTTACTGCATTAAAACATGTGTGTTGTTTAATTGATTTGGTGAGGAACGGTATGTCAGCTATATTTAATTCTTTGCATAGTGATTGTTCTATATCTAGCCATATAATATCAGATTGAGTGGGGTGAATCCATTTGTATATGTATTGCAGTTGGTTAGCCATTGAGTAATATTGGAAATTTGGTGCTTCTAGTCCTCCTTGAACCTTACTTTTTTGTAGTGTAGTGAGTTTTATCCTTGGCGTTTTATTTTTCCAGTAGAAGTGAGTTATAATGGAGTCTAGTGATTTAAACCAGGTGAGTGTGGGGTGGGTTGGAATCATTGAGAATAGGTAATTAATTTTCGGTAAAATCGTCATTTTTATTGCTGCTATCCTGCCGATTATGGAGATTGGAAGGTTGAGCCACCTGAGCAAATCGTCTTCTATTTTTTTTAGCAGTGGTGTGAAGTTGAGTGTGTGGTGGCAATTTTATGATATTCATTGATCTTTAGTAAAATATAGATGATTCAAAGAATGTCACATGTGTGTCTCTCACTTGTGTCTCTCACTTGTAGTGAGAGAAGATTCTGTTTATGTACCTGGGAGGGAGAAGGGGGAGACACTCCAGAGAACAGACGAACAAGGACCTCTGACCTAGATGTCAGAAGGCCATTTGGTGCAGGGGGGCTTAGTGGGCCAACTAGTGACGTCTATGGAAAACTACTGGGAGGAAGGCTCTGGGGGAAGAAGGCCTTGAAACTAAGATAAAAGCTAGTTCAGTCTGTCTGGGGGGGGTGTCACTCTTCTGCACAGGGTAACAACTGTGTATTAGACTGCTCCTATTCTTGCAAGAATAAATACTTCTATTTCTATAATTTGACTATGAGTGTCTCTTACGCAGTGATGTTTGTTTGATGAATTTTCGCCACAACAGTTTTGGTGTCAGAAGTGAGATTCCTTGGACGTGCCTTCTGGACCTGAGATCGGACGGTGTTTGGCCACCTGGAATGAGTAAGTTCCAGCTCTACCTCGTAAACTTGAGAGAGAGGGGCCGACCGATATCAGGGCCGGGAGAATCGACCACTGGAATCTAAAGAACCCGCAAGTGGCATGAGAACAACATCTCTGGGTAAGGTAATTAAATTCAGTTTAATTGGGGGGAAGAGTGAAATTGAACCATATTGGCTGAGGGCTGTTTCTGTGGTACGTAATCTGGATTGATTAAGATCTACGGACAGATCAAGAGATTTCAAACAGATGCGAGAGAGAATTATCTAAGATTGATTAAGATCTACGGACAGATCGAGAGATTTCAAACAGATAAGAGAACCTGAAAATTAGTTGTTCCATCACGGAGCAAATTGTTTTTAGGTACCGAGGCTAATTAAGGGGAACCAGAAAATATTTTTTTTTGGTAAACCATAATTAGGAGGGCACTAACAGTGCAACCCGACCGATTTGGGTTAAAAGAAAAGAATCGGATTTGCTGGGGACGCCCAACAGATTAAAGAAAACGCGCGTTGAAGAGAAATCCACAGAGAACAGAAAATCAGCCAGTATGGGGAAAACTCAGAGCAAGATTATGAAATATGATACACCGGTGTACTACCAAATGAGAAAACATTATGGTCAGAAATGTATGATATTGAGCACCACAAGATTAAAGGTGGTGCGGGAATCAGTTGAACAGGGCAGTGAGAAACAAAAGTTGTTGTATCTGTGTTCAACATGTGGGTAGAGATGTGAACAGATAATGGATTGTTGGCTTGAAGATAAAATGTCGAACTGCCAGGAGAAATAATGTTTTTACTTCTTCATCCAGTAAATGGATGCATGACATTAGATGTCTATAGAACTTAAATTTATATGATAAGGATTGAAGTAGCAAGCAGCAATAAGGCTGGCTGTGTGAAATAGAGGGAACTGTAAGTGAGAGACTTAATGGAAGAGGGAAGTGAAAAACAAAAGGTTGAGACATGTGTGTGTGGGGATTGTAAGCAAACAATCATGAACTGGTTAGATAATGAAGGAACTGGCATGTAGGGAAAAGAAAGGAGAGGATACAGAAGGAACTGGCATGTAGGGAAAGATTGAGAAGAAATATAGTAGAAAACTATATGTGATGAAAATAAAATGTCTGACAGAATTTATGGAAGTCAAATTAACTGTTTAAATGATATGAAAATAAAATAAGGCATTGTATGATTGACAGGGATTAACATGATATGAAGAATGTTTTAAGCAAAATGGGGAACAATTCTATATTTTGATAAAATAATGATTGAAATGATGATATATCTGCTTTATTTTATTAATGTTAAGAAAATAAGGGCATTGAAGCAAGTAGCTATAATGGTTGTCTGTGTAATTTACGGACTGAGTAATATAATCTGTTTTGGAGAAACAGTAGAGATAAGATTGAGACAATAACAATGATGTACAAATTGTAAGGTAAAGACAGAAAACAAATTCGAATATTTTGAGCATTTCCATGCAGCTTACGAAAATTAATGTTCTGCCAATAATAATGATGAAGATTATGATTCGGCTATTGTTGTATCTGCCATTGGTGGACTGTAAGAAGAATACAGAGAACTGCTTATCAGTGGCTCTGTTTACATTCCTGGTTGGGACACACTGCTACAATGGTGTGCAGTAAGTTGGAGCCGTTTGCAAGCTGACAGTGATCAAACTAGGCAAGGTGTCTGTGGCTGTAGTTGAGGCTGACACGAACCCACCAGATGACAGAGAGTGTTTTAATTTTGGTCAGCAGGGCCATTTAACACGTAACTGTAAATGCCCACCGAGAAGGTGTTTAAAAATGTGATAAAGTGACAAAATTTCTGGTATTAATGTGGGTTTGAAAGTAGATCAGTGTTTAAATGACGATATTAGAGTTTTCGTCTGAGAAAGGAGATAAAAATAAGGTCATAAGATTGAAGACTTAAGGAATTCCCTTTTAAAGGAAAGATCTAAAGCACCGGTTGTTGAAACGTGAATGGATAAGTTGATGTAAAATTACAGATAATGACTAAAAAGAAATTTGAGTAGCAAAATATGGAAGTAACTAAAAGGATGATTGTGTTTTAATGAAACACTTTAAAGAGTTGTACGAAAGTTAGTGTGGATCCTAATAGCAGATTGATAAACTCCTAGAGAAAACATTGAAGTCAGGTGTTAAAACTATGGTAATTGAGAACCTAACAACTAAAATTGAGATGAAATTTGAAACGTTACTAAGAACTAGAATAATTATTATTCTTTCTTTAAGATAAAATAATTCAGAAGCAGTGTTATAGGATTAACAGTTGCTAAATGTGTAGAAAGGCATTTGATTAAACAAAAGCCTGTTAGTGTTGACCATGAAAAGAACAGAGCTGATGTTTTGGTTTTTAAAAGATAAGCTTGTGATTTGGCTGAAACAGTTCGCTTATCTGGATCTGGTGTGTGTGACTGAAAGTGCCAGTGCGACAGAGACTCAATTTGAGTGGAAATTTGTAATGTCTAAATTCCCTGATATATGGGCACAAGACAATAAAATTATGTTTATTTGAACACGCATGTAATTTCTGGCAAAGATGCCTTAAGCTGGGCTAGAGTTAAAGAATGGTAGGTAAAGTATGATGTTTGATGTTTATGAAAGTACAGTGTACCAGTTCTGAATGCCTCAGAGTCTCTCTCATTCAATGTCAGCTAAAAGCTGTTATCTGAGCCTGTCATAAGTGATAATAAGCTATTGATAGTAAAGCACGGTTGAAAATTATAGACACAGAGTTAAAAGAAATCATTGCCATGCAGAGGGCAATTTGTATTTGTACATGTTTTAAAAGTAAAACTGAATGACTTTAAAGAAGTCTTTAAAAAAGTAATACAGACCTTAAACGATAGAAGTGACATTTTGACTAGGTTATAGTAACTTCTTGGTCTCATCTTAGCCTCCACCATGAAACTTATTAGATGGCTCGGGCTACAGAGGTAATGGTACACTGAAAGGATGGTTGTGAATAAAGTTCACTGAGATTTTGTTGATTCGGACAGGTCTAACAAATTTGAGTGATTAAATACTGTTGTTATTAACCTGTCTCCCTTAACACTGTGAGGCAGTCCGGATGAGGTGACTCTTGAATGTGCCTTTCCTAGGCTCCAGAAAACAGCTGAGTTCTGTTGAAATAACTGATTGGGTGATGGGAAAGAGCAGTTTCCAGTGGGTACGAGGTGATCACCCAATGACGGGTAAGATCCTCTTTGGCCTAACAGAGGGCAACCCAAGCCAGGGGGTCACCGTAAAGACACTGTTATGTGAGATGGGTATGAGAGTTGAGCAGGAGCTGTGAGGCCACCAGCGTCCTTATACAGTTAAGGGGAGATGAAGCTGTGACGAGTTACGGCAGTCTGGCCCATAAACGTAAGTTCCTCTATGCCACTCACTAGAAACCCCATTCATTGTATGGCTTGTTGTTCATTGTGACAAGTGTCTGCAACTATGAGAGAGACTATATAGGGCGGCATTCGTCAAACTGACAGTTTTATTGCCCCCCTATGATTGGTTCCCGTGCTAAGCCCCGCCCCTTTTTACCCCTCCCACCCACTTCCGGTCTGACCATCTGGAGCGTGGGAAAATTCCCACGCTAACTCCGCCCCTTCCCACCCCCACAACCCCCACTTCCGGTCTGACCATCTGGAGCGTGGGAATTTTCCCACGCTAGCTCCGCCCCTTCCCACCCCCACCACCCCCACTTCCGGAGAGATCATGTGACCGCGGGAATTCTCCCACGCTAGCTACGCCCCTTCCCACCCCCACCACCCCCACTTCCGGACTGGACACCTGCTGTACACCTGTTACGGGCATCTGTCTTGTTCAATGTAAAAATGTTCAAAATGATGGAAGAAACATTCAAAACAATACATTTGAATCTTTTTAAGAAGGATGACAGAAAACAGAGATAGGTTTAGTGTTAAAATAGGTTAAAACCATTAAGTCAATTTATATCATTAAAACACAGTACAAGTCTTTACCCTTACACATTATTTAGTAAAATGATCCATTTTACATAAAAAATCTGTTTTAAAAAGTGTTTTCAATCACAATAATAACCTAAACGACATGTATTAAAATGATATCAAGCAAATAGTAGGCTACTATTTTCTAACATACATTTAAAAAAGTTGTACTTTTCAGATAACACGTAGGCCTACTGATTAAAACCATTAAATCAATTTATATCATTAAAACACAGTACAGGTCTTTACCTTTACACATTATTTTGTAAAATGCTCCATTTTACATAAACCAACTGTTTTAAAAGGTGTTTTCTTAAAGTTATCTTAATGTTTTAGTATGAAAACATCTAAAACAACGTGTATTAAAATGATATCAAGCAAATAGTTCTATTTTCTAACATATATTTGAAGAAAAGTTGTACTTTTCACATAACACATAGTGCTTAAAACCATTAAAACACAGTACAGGTCTTTACCTTTACACATTATTTTGTAAAATGTTCCATTTTATATACACCAACTGTTTAAAAGGTGTTTTCTTAAAGTTATCTTAATGTTTTAGTATGAAAACATCTAAAACAACATGTATTAAAATTATATCAAGTAAATAGTTGTGTTTTCTTAATAAAATATCTAAAACCTCGTGTATTAAAATTACATCAAACAAATAGGTCTATTTTCTATCATACATTTAAAAAAGTCTTACTTTTCACATAACACGTATAGTGCTTAAAACTATTTAGCCCATTTATATCATTAGGACACAGTACAAGTATTTACCTTCACACATTATTTTGTAAAATGTTCCATTTTTACATAAAACATCTGTTTTAAAAAGTGTTTTCAATCACAATAATAACCTAAAACAGCATGTGTTAAATTTTTATCAAGCAAATAGTTCTATTTTCCATCATACATTTAAAAAAGTTGTGCATTTCACATAACACATAGTGATTAAAACCATTAAGTCAATTTATATTATTATATGTTATTAAAACACAGTACTGGTCTTTACATTTACACATTATTTAGTAAAATGTTCCATTTTACATAAAACATTTGTTTTATTTTATTACTGTTTTATTAAACACATTTTGTAAAATGTTAAAATGCTTTTCTAAAATGAAAACATCAAACTAATATTAATGCGTATCAAAAGTTATGTTAAAAATCACAGTATCAAAAACACATACATTTTAAAAAACTAACTTACGTTTTGTTGTTGAAAGAGAACCAAAACTCTTATTATCCGTCTCCAAAGATTTATCCGGCAATAAATATATATTCAACAGCAGCAGTTTATCCAGAAGGTATAGATCCATCTCCAAAATGTATATCAAACTCCGAAACTTAGAGATTTTTATCCCAAAAGTCCTCGTGAGGAGCTCCGCGAAACACGTCCGCACTCTTACATCCCAAAAGTTAGAATGGGATACCTGATGTCCTGACATCAGACAGACCTAGACTCCACCCCTAGACCCACCCACAACACGTGGTCAGATGACGTGCTCGTGGGAAAATAGAATACAAAGCTCCCACGATCCGTGCACGCGCGCATGCGCACACACGCACACTTGGAGCGTGGGAGAATTTCACATGGCTTCCAGCCAGCCCCACCCACGCCAAACCCCTCCCATAGTGTGACAGGATACGCGAACCTGCCACAAACTCAACGTGCATTCTCTTGGAATTTACGCTGCAGACCCAAAGACTCCGGAGAGATGCCTTTGATTAAGCTATGATGGATTTAACTTTAGCTCCGCGAAAATTACATGGATCGTGATTAACAGAATTAACCAGCGGAACATATTTTTCATTTGTGAAGTCAGATTGACCAGTGTGGATATAGATAGAAGATTTACATGGAATATACAACAGAGCACTCTCGATTTGGTTTTCACAGAGCGAGATATTGGATTTTATTTTTTACCACGTTATGGATTGGCTTGAAAAGACGGATTAACAAATGGGAATATACAGACTGCTCGCGGACCACGTTAATAAATACCCACGTATTAAATAAATGTATTTAATGTAATAAATAATAAATATACTTCCTTTGCATATCATTTGCATCCTTCCTATATTGTTTTAACAGGACGTCCTGTACCCATTTAATTACACCGAAGCAGAAAAGTTAAAATTGAACAACATGGTCCTTCGGTGAAACGGAGAAAACATGTCCGTACATGTTCCCTGAGACACAGTCGAAGTCTACACGACATGCACACCATGACATACAGATCAATAACGCGGGAGGTTCATGCGACATTTGGGTAATTTTATAAAGTGTAAACATTTAGACGGAATGCCTCGATCGTGATCTAAATTCTCTCTGATGAACGTATTATAAAATAAAATATGCAAATGTGTTTACAATTAGCTGCACGCACACACATAATCCTTAGTTGACAACACTTGAGTTTAACTATAATTTACATTGAACAAGCGCATCTGCGCATTCTCTCTCCATTAGATGTTTTCAAACTCCCCGGACAGTTTTTGAACAGTCCAAATCGCGAGCAGAGGTGGGGGGTGTTTGGAAGAGTCCATTTCCAAAGTTTTTTTTTTACTGTTTTATAACAAATAACATTATGTCGCAGGAGAAGTTCTCGCACACACAAACACACCCCTACAATGTATTGGGTGGCTGTGTTTTTAATCAAAGAAAGTTTAGTTTTTCACATATATTAGAAAATTTCACATTTAAAACTTTTTTTTTAAAAAGCTGTAAAAAGTTAAAATACAAAGGTTAGTATTCCTACATTTTACTACGTTATCAGAAAATGTTAGAGAAAGTTTTTTCTTTTTTAATTCTGTATGTTTACAGACCTAAAACCATGATGCTTCAAAGTATGGAATATAAGTTTTTGAACATTTATAAGATTTTGAACATTAATACATTTGTGTGTTGTTGCAAAAGCAGAAGTCTATTTTCTTTAAATAAAGATTTACCTTTTTATTTTCTTTAAATAACGATTTACCTTTATTTATGCTTTAATTTCTTTAAAACAGTCTGATGACATGCATTATCTCTGTGATTAATTGATTAGTAATGTTGTTAGGGGTTTCCTCGCACGAGTAAAAGCGCTTTAGGCGTGTTTGTGACAAACACATTGTATTTACAGACATTTTAAATGTATTTAACATCTTAAATGTTTTTTCTGACCAACTTACATTTAATATGAATTACCTGAGGCGTTTAACAACCACATATAGGGATTGCATGTTGATTAGTAAGTTTCAGACATAGTACAAACATGCTATGTTCGAGAAAAGCTCATATTGTTGTAATCTTTGTGTGATCTCACCCCACAAACGTAAAACTTTGTGTTGGGATGACCCAGGCATAGCTTTACTAAAATAAACTTTACGGAAGTCATTTTCAAGCTGTGAGTATGCTTCGACATGTAATTATACCATATTTTATATATTATGTTTATGGTTCCATTTGCTTTAAAGTCTTTGTTTGTTTGTTTGTTATTAACTAATACTTTTTATTTTTTAACTAACACTTCAACGTCCTACACAAATTAAAGAAACATATGAGCTAAGAATGTTCTCTAACCCCAAATAAACAGATAATGGGATGTTTGCAATCTACAATATGTTAGATATTACTCAGTATGTGTGTAAATAGCTGTGCTTAAATCTCTGGGCGTGTTTTACACAGCAACATATTTTGTCACCGCAGTAATGCAAAGTACCACACTATTGTAAAGCCTATGGACTAGCTTTAAAACATAGCCTTTATACAGGAATCACACGTGTCCAAAACACCTGTGTAAGATTCAAAAGATCAAATCACTAAGAAAAGAGAGCTGAAAAGCACAGATTATATTAAATACACAAAAGTTTGCAAATTATGGTTTCATTAGTTTTTAGTCATCTTGCTCAGATAGCAGGTTCACATCTTGTTTCTCGGATTGTACGTGTTTTAGGTGAATACTTTTCTTTGAGAGCCGTCAACATTCAGTGGTTATAGGAATAAATGATCATTAAGAATTTAAGTGATAGTTTTTCTGTTTGAGAATGCTTGACTATCTATGACTATCCCTCTATCTATGATGCTGAATCACACAAAGTATAAACACGAAAAGTAAGTGCATGCTGTTTTACACTTAAACTATTACCACAGAATCACTTGAGTTAAATGAAAGCTTGAGTTAAGTTAAAACCAAACGTATCTTCATACCTGTTGTGCCAGACACAAATTGTTCTAAGAAATCTTTTTTGTTTTATAAATACACTTTTCTTATTTATACAAATATCTGGGCTATATAAAGTTAATACACAATGAAACGAGAATAATGCTACCAAATATGTCTGACACAATGTTTTAAGAAAAGGCACTGTTTTAAAATACAGATGTTTTTCTTTTGACAAACCTACAATTCCAATGATCTCACCCCGGTGGTGTTTAACATCCAAGAGCTGAAGAAGCAGTTCTTTATGCAAAAAAGCAAATTAATTTAAAAACAACAACAATACAAATAGTTTAAGTTGACATAAACAAAACATCCCCTGATCATCCCTTAAGTTATAGTAAACATTTACAATGTGTAATTCTGTCAGTTTGACATGACGTACCTGCACCATATTATTGTAAAGCAAACACATTTGAGGGTTAACGTTAAAGTAAAGGATATGGATAAAATTCAAAGATTATGTTTGCACAAAAGTAGACTCTAGAGGACCACGTGCTAAAAATAAATGTAGCATGAGCCATTTAAAACAAATACAGAAAAGCCGCACCAGTTTTGAATGTTTGTAAGTGGCATTTTATATTTTAGCCGATTACGATGTTTACATATTGTTTATATTTATTTTTGGACAGTTCGCAAAATTATAGTATACGAGCGTGATCAAAAGTGTTAAAGAATATGATGTGTAATACTGTTATGAGCTCAGCCACGACCACAAAAGAAAGATTTTTTTTTAAAAAAAATTCTATTTATTTCAACAATACATTGAGAGATATATTCATTGAAACGTTATACAGTATATGCACAAATTGAAACGTTATTCGGTATATTCATACATTGAAGCGTTATACAGTATATTCATAGGCTATTTGAAACGTTATTAGGTATATTCATACATTGAAGCGTTATACAGTATATTCATAGGCTATTTGAAGCATTATTCAGTATATTTATACATTGAAGTGTTATACAGTATATTCACACATTGAAGCATTAAAGAAACAATAAGTAAAAGTAAACCATTAGTAATGACGTTAAAGTCTGTCTAACCAGAAGATAAAATGTTTACACCCTATCACAATCATTTCATTTTTGAGATTTGTTACACGTCTGGTATCCTCCGCACAGACGTTATTGGAATCACACGTGGCATCAATTACTTTATGCATCAAGTCACCCATCTGGCGTCTAAAATAATCTTTAAACATACAGTCTATGGTCACTCTTAAACGACACTCTTTGCTCATGGCGCACTCGTACACCGTAGGGTTGTGCGCAGCATCTTCAGAACTCAACGGACAGTCAATCTCCATCATGTTTTTTGATTTTTAGAACAAAACTTCGTGGATGGTATAAACTTTGTCCCCTATTCGATGTTGAAAGATTCGGATAGTTCCTGGAATGTCGTGCGATTGAGTCTTTGCAGCACCATCGTCCAAGTCTTGTGCATTAACACTCTCAAGTTTGGGTTTATGGGTCAGATCCTCCAAAGTATTATTAGTCAAAGAAGTGCAAGTCGTGTCATGCTCAGGCATACAGGAGTCATGCTCAGGCATACAGGAGTGTTGAAGCGGTCTTTGGTTGTCCATGTAACAATCAGACAATGTTCCTTCAACCTTTGATCGATGAGATGTTGCAGTACCACAGGTGTCCACAATGGTATTTGCTCGGGTCCGGTGGTTAGGTCAGCTGTGTCAGGAGGTCAACCGAGGTCTGTGTATCTGGAAGATTATCAGGTTGGATATAGGTCTACCCCTCCGGAGGGGGTGTAGCCGTCATGACGTCGTAAACAGTGGGAGTAACCGGACATGATGCCTGAAAGAAGTTTATTATTTTCACGCCAATTACAATTTTTTATTAGACTTTACAAGATCAAAACATAGGCATGAGCGGATTGTTCGCAATAAGAGCCGTAACAAGCATTTAGAAAGTAAATAGGATGTAATTTCATTTTGTGCAGGCCTAAAGTTAAGTTATACAATATTAATATGTTAAAGTTCAGTTATAGACCTTTAGCGCATTCGAATGTGTTGAGTTCAATTTAAATGTGATATAAGTGTCACATAATAAAACGTGTCATTACCGAATTCAGGGGTGTTTAATAACGTTAATAGTTTTTAAACAGCAGATGATTTAAGTTGACTGATTTTTTATTTTTTCAAATAAAGTGACACAAGTATTTCTCTAGTTTGTTGTATACACACATTTTGAGGGTCACTTATAGAAAGATGTTTTCTTGTCTTTGTTTCGTGAAATCTTTTAATTGAATAACATAGATTTCAACGTACAAACGCACATTCGCAACTCTTGTAAATGTTTTCTTTTTGCTGTAGATTAGATGATGCAGGCAGATTCATATTGCTTTACAATAATATGGTGCAGGTACGTCATGTCAAACTGACAGAATTACACATTGTAAATGTTTACTATAACTTAAGGGATGATCAGGGGATGTTTTGTTTATGTCAACTTAAACTATTTGTATTGTTGTTGTTTTTAAATTAATTTGCTTTTTTGCATAAAGAACTACTTCTTCAGCTCTTGGATGTTAAACACCACCGGGGTGAGATCATTGGAATTGTAGGTTTGTCAAAAGAAAAACATCTGTATTTTAAAACAGTGCCTTTTCTTAAAAACATTGTGTCAGACATATTTGGTAGCATTATTCTCGTTTCATTGTGTATTAACTTTATATAGCCCAGATATTTGTATAAATAAGAAAAGTGTATTTATAAAACAAAAAAGATTTCTTAGAACAATTTGTGTCTGGCACAACAGGTATGAAGATACGTTTGGTTTTAACTTAACTCAAGCTTTCATTTAACTCAAGTGATTCTGTGGTAATAGTTTAAGTGTAAAACAGCATGCACTTACTTTTCGTGTTTATACTTTGTGTGATTCAGCATCATAGATAGAGGGATAGTCATAGATAGTCAAGCATTCTCAAACAGAAAAACTATCACTTAAATTCTTAATGATCATTTATTCCTATAACCACTGAATGTTGACGGCTCTCAAAGAAAAGTATTCACCTAAAACACGTACAATCCGAGAAACAAGATGTGAACCTGCTATCTGAGCAAGATGACTAAAAACTAATGAAACCATAATTTGCAAACTTTTGTGTATTTAATATAATCTGTGCTTTTCAGCTCTCTTTTCTTAGTGATTTGATCTTTTGAATCTTACACAGGTGTTTTGGACACGTGTGATTCCTGTATAAAGGCTATGTTTTAAAGCTAGTCCATAGGCTTTACAAGAGTGTGGTACTTTGCATTACTGCGGTGACAAAATATGTTGCTGTGTAAAACACGCCCAGAGATTTAAGCACAGCTATTTACACACATACTGAGTAATATCTAACATATTGTAGATTGCAAACATCCCATTATCTGTTTATTTGGGGTTAGAGAACATTCTTAGCTCATATGTTTCTTTAATTTGTGTAGGACGTTGAAGTGTTAGTTAAAAAATAAAAAGTATTAGTTAATAACAAACAAACAAACAAAGACTTTAAAGCAAATGGAACCATAAACATAATATATAAAATATGGTATAATTACATGTCGAAGCATACTCACAGCTTGAAAATGACTTCCGTAAAGTTTATTTTAGTAAAGCTATGCCTGGGTCATCCCAACACAAAGTTTTACGTTTGTGGGGTGAGATCACACAAAGATTACAACAATATGAGCTTTTCTCGAACATAGCATGTTTGTACTATGTCTGAAACTTACTAATCAACATGCAATCCCTATATGTGGTTGTTAAACGCCTCAGGTAATTCATATTAAATGTAAGTTGGTCAGAAAAAACATTTAAGATGTTAAATACATTTAAAATGTCTGTAAATACAATGTGTTTGTCACAAACACGCCTAAAGCGCTTTTACTCGTGCGAGGAAACCCCTAACAACATTACTAATCAATTAATCACAGAGATAATGCATGTCATCAGACTGTTTTAAAGAAATTAAAGCATAAATAAAGGTAAATCGTTATTTAAAGAAAATAAAAAGGTAAATCTTTATTTAAAGAAAATAGACTTCTGCTTTTGCAACAACACACAAATGTATTAATGTTCAAAATCTTATAAATGTTCAAAAACTTATATTCCATACTTTGAAGCATCATGGTTTTAGGTCTGTAAACATACAGAATTAAAAAAGAAAAAACTTTCTCTAACATTTTCTGATAACGTAGTAAAATGTAGGAATACTAACCTTTGTATTTTAACTTTTTACAGCTTTTTAAAAAAAAAGTTTTAAATGTGAAATTTTCTAATATATGTGAAAAACTAAACTTTCTTTGATTAAAAACACAGCCACCCAATACATTGTAGGGGTGTGTTTGTGTGTGCGAGAACTTCTCCTGCGACATAATGTTATTTGTTATAAAACAGTAAAAAAAAAACTTTGGAAATGGACTCTTCCAAACACCCCCCACCTCTGCTCGCGATTTGGACTGTTCAAAAACTGTCCGGGGAGTTTGAAAACATCTAATGGAGAGAGAATGCGCAGATGCGCTTGTTCAATGTAAATTATAGTTAAACTCAAGTGTTGTCAACTAAGGATTATGTGTGTGCGTGCAGCTAATTGTAAACACATTTGCATATTTTATTTTATAATACGTTCATCAGAGAGAATTTAGATCACGATCGAGGCATTCCGTCTAAATGTTTACACTTTATAAAATTACCCAAATGTCGCATGAACCTCCCGCGTTATTGATCTGTATGTCATGGTGTGCATGTCGTGTAGACTTCGTCTGTGTCTCAGGGAACATGTACGGACATGTTTTCTCCGTTTCACCGAAGGACCATGTTGTTCAATTTTAACTTTTCTGCTTCGGTGTAATTAAATGGGTACAGGACGTCCTGTTAAAACAATATAGGAAGGATGCAAATGATATGCAAAGGAAGTATATTTATTATTTATTACATTAAATACATTTATTTAATACGTGGGTATTTATTAACGTGGTCCGCGAGCAGTCTGTATATTCCCATTTGTTAATCCGTCTTTTCAAGCCAATCCATAACGTGGTAAAAAATAAAATCCAATATCTCGCTCTGTGAAAACCAAATCGAGAGTGCTCTGTTGTATATTCCATGTAAATCTTCTATCTATATCCACACTGGTCAATCTGACTTCACAAATGAAAAATATGTTCCGCTGGTTAATTCTGTTAATCACGATCCATGTAATTTTCGCGGAGCTAAAGTTAAATCCATCATAGCTTAATCAAAGGCATCTCTCCGGAGTCTTTGGGTCTGCAGCGTAAATTCCAAGAGAATGCACGTTGAGTTTGTGGCAGGTTCGCGTATCCTGTCACACTATGGGAGGGGTTTGGCGTGGGTGGGGCTGGCTGGAAGCCATGTGAAATTCTCCCACGCTCCAAGTGTGCGTGTGTGCGCATGCGCGCGTGCACGGATCGTGGGAGCTTTGTATTCTATTTTCCCACGAGCACGTCATCTGACCACGTGTTGTGGGTGGGTCTAGGGGTGGAGTCTAGGTCTGTCTGATGTCAGGACATCAGGTATCCCATTCTAACTTTTGGGATGTAAGAGTGCGGACGTGTTTCGCGGAGCTCCTCACGAGGACTTTTGGGATAAAAATCTCTAAGTTTCGGAGTTTGATATACATTTTGGAGATGGATCTATACCTTCTGGATAAACTGCTGCTGTTGAATATATATTTATTGCCGGATAAATCTTTGGAGACGGATAATAAGAGTTTTGGTTCTCTTTCAACAACAAAACGTAAGTTAGTTTTTTAAAATGTATGTGTTTTTGATACTGTGATTTTTAACATAACTTTTGATACGCATTAATATTAGTTTGATGTTTTCATTTTAGAAAAGCATTTTAACATTTTACAAAATGTGTTTAATAAAACAGTAATAAAATAAAACAAATGTTTTATGTAAAATGGAACATTTTACTAAATAATGTGTAAATGTAAAGACCAGTACTGTGTTTTAATAACATATAATAATATAAATTGACTTAATGGTTTTAATCACTATGTGTTATGTGAAATGCACAACTTTTTTAAATGTATGATGGAAAATAGAACTATTTGCTTGATAAAAATTTAACACATGCTGTTTTAGGTTATTATTGTGATTGAAAACACTTTTTAAAACAGATGTTTTATGTAAAAATGGAACATTTTACAAAATAATGTGTGAAGGTAAATACTTGTACTGTGTCCTAATGATATAAATGGGCTAAATAGTTTTAAGCACTATACGTGTTATGTGAAAAGTAAGACTTTTTTAAATGTATGATAGAAAATAGACCTATTTGTTTGATGTAATTTTAATACATGAGGTTTTAGATATTTTATTAAGAAAACACAACTATTTACTTGATATAATTTTAATACATGTTGTTTTAGATGTTTTCATACTAAAACATTAAGATAACTTTAAGAAAACACCTTTTAAACAGTTGGTGTATATAAAATGGAACATTTTACAAAATAATGTGTAAAGGTAAAGACCTGTACTGTGTTTTAATGGTTTTAAGCACTATGTGTTATGTGAAAAGTACAACTTTTCTTCAAATATATGTTAGAAAATAGAACTATTTGCTTGATATCATTTTAATACACGTTGTTTTAGATGTTTTCATACTAAAACATTAAGATAACTTTAAGAAAACACCTTTTAAAACAGTTGGTTTATGTAAAATGGAGCATTTTACAAAATAATGTGTAAAGGTAAAGACCTGTACTGTGTTTTAATGATATAAATTGATTTAATGGTTTTAATCAGTAGGCCTACGTGTTATCTGAAAAGTACAACTTTTTTAAATGTATGTTAGAAAATAGTAGCCTACTATTTGCTTGATATCATTTTAATACATGTCGTTTAGGTTATTATTGTGATTGAAAACACTTTTTAAAACAGATTTTTTATGTAAAATGGATCATTTTACTAAATAATGTGTAAGGGTAAAGACTTGTACTGTGTTTTAATGATATAAATTGACTTAATGGTTTTAACCTATTTTAACACTAAACCTATCTCTGTTTTCTGTCATCCTTCTTAAAAAGATTCAAATGTATTGTTTTGAATGTTTCTTCCATCATTTTGAACATTTTTACATTGAACAAGACAGATGCCCGTAACAGGTGTACAGCAGGTGTCCAGTCCGGAAGTGGGGGTGGGAAGGGGCGTAGCTAGCGTGGGAGAATTCCCGCGGTCACATGATCTCTCCGGAAGTGGGGGTGGTGGGGGTGGGAAGGGGCGGAGCTAGCGTGGGAAAATTCCCACGCTCCAGATGGTCAGACCGGAAGTGGGGGTTGTGGGGGTGGGAAGGGGCGGAGTTAGCGTGGGAATTTTCCCACGCTCCAGATGGTCAGACCGGAAGTGGGTGGGAGGGGTAAAAAGGGGCGGGGCTTAGCACGGGAACCAATCATAGGGGGGCAATAAAACTGTCAGTTTGACGAATGCCGCCCTATATAGTCTCTCTCTACTATGCCAGGGGACAGCACCCTGATGGAAATTATAGATAAAGAGCTAATGGGAAATGTGCTTTCAAGAGACCATGAGGGGATTGTCATTATGTGTTGGGGAGACAGTAACAAAACTTATTAGTTTATATCAGGAACTAATATAAGTTGGTTGCCTTATGGGCAAGGAAAATTATAGAAGTGTTGTTTTAACTCCTGAAGGCCATTAGACATGGTGGTGACTAAAGATTAAGACAGTTTTTGTATTTTAGATTGTTGGAATGTTCTAATTTGAGTTAAACATTTGTATATTAACATTTGTGAACTTTTAAGGGTTCTAGACTATGATTAATTAAGTTTCAGTCTTAGGAGGCTGTTGAAGAGATTATTTGTATAGTGAGAGAGACTGCTGGAGGAAGGGATTGGTGCTCTGTCTGTCTTTCTGTTATCAGGCCTGGTAAGGCAAGCTTAAACAAAATAATGATAATGAACCAAAACAACCCAGCTGACTTTTCTAGGGGAAAAAAAAATTTAAATGAATAATGAACAGACATGCTTTGAATCTGGTTAAAAGTAAAGTTTAAGTAAAATTAGGTAAAAGCTACAGGAAAAATGTAAAGTTTAAAATCTTATTTAAAATTTAAATCCTTTTAACGATGATATAAGGAAAGGCGAACATTGAGAATGAGCAGTTAAGATATGTGTGTCCAGTATGAGTGTGTGTGTGATGGTGACAGCACTTTAGGTCTTGTATGTGTTAGTTTGGGGTACTAATATTCCGCCTGAATAGTGTGGATATTGTGTCATTAACCTCTGGAATGAGTGTTTTATCATTAAAGATGGGTTAAGGCAAATGACAAATATTAAAGAAGCTGATAATTCTAAGTGGATCCGATGAAAAGATGATACAGAAAATAGGACGAGCTTTAAGTTGATTGGTCATCAAGCTCTGTCTGGTAATAATTACTTTTGTCTTTTATGATGTTGATTTGAATTACGTTCTGGATCAGTTTAAGTATTTGGGTAAATTGGAATTGTGGAGTTGTAGATCACAATCTGGCATGGGCTGAGATAAATGAAAATGTTGTAGATTTGATGGCAACACAAAGTGACCTATTGGCTAAGTCAACATGAAATTATCAAGAGAGCCCCTCACATTCATGATTATTGTAAGCAAAGGAGGAGAATGTTATTTGACTGACATTGACCAAGTCTGTACACCACGACCTGACTTGATAGAAACAATTGATGACTTTAAAAATGTTTGTAGATGACTGAGTTGCGAGACAAAAACAACAGGCCTGAAAAGCAGGATCCGCGGTGAGACTGAGGGCCGTTGCCCTTCAAATACTTCGATAAGAAGATGAGATTGTGGCTTTAAGTGAAGAATGTAATATTTTTGTTTCAGAGGCAGAGAAAGATGTCTGGAGGAAATTTGTCTGAAGGACAACGTTTGGGTTAGTGTTGATGGGGAAACTTTATAAAAAAACACTATGTTAAATGTTATATTAAATTGATGCTCGAGTTGTGTCGTGCATCAAGAGGGAGATGGTATAACAATTGCCAAATATGGTTATTAAGGGGTTCACATTTGCTGAATAAATGTTGGGAGAACACTAGGGGTAATTGGATAAAAGCCCTGAAAGAAGCCATTTTTCTGCCTAACAAAATTGATGTCTGTGAGTGTGCCGCACACACCAATAACAAAGATTGTTTCAACAGGAAACGCCAGGGCATCGAAGGCCACGGGAGAACAGTAGACAAAAGAAACTGTACTTTACGGACAATAACCTCAACATTTGCTTTCCTTTACAGAGGATTGAGACTTTTGATACAGGGCAATATGTGCCCAATGAAATAATGGCTATGGATGAATTTGCTATCTGTCCTGGTCTGGGTTATTATTGTGGCAGAAAGGTGCTAAACTTTTCTTTTTGCAGAATGTCAGGATGGATTGCATCAAGCTGAACTGATTCTGTTTTTCCAAATGTATGAATATTGACTTGTTAACGTAAGCAAAGTGGATATGTGTTTTTCAGGGGAAAAGGACCCTGAGTGCTATTATGGCAGCAAGTGCTAATATGTTAGTGATAATATGTTTCAGTAAAATGAGAAGAAACAGAGTTGAATTGGCTAAATGTAAACAAATGGTGAACGTTCCACAGGTCACACCAAAAGGGACGGCCGGCTAGACAAGCGGTCAGTAACAAAAAAAAATATACTTAGGTTTTTCATTCACAGGTGAAAATAGCCAGGAAATGGCTCTCTCCTCAAACAAGGTTGTGAGGTTGGAGATGTGACACCTAAGTCAAAGCATCTTAAGCTTCACCAATCAACCTCAGATACCCCAAAACGCCGACGCCAACGTGAAGCATAAAGTGGGGGAAAAAGGACGTGCTAGTAACGTAACCTCCTCCACCAACGTGGGAAGCCCAGGGCTACGGCTCGCAAAGAGCTACACCTGGCGAAGACGGAACGTCGATGGGGCAACGGTCAACACACCTGGAGGAGGATGGGGTAAAACTAACGGTTTAAGTTTAGCAGAGGAGTGTTTTTGTGATGACTTTGATGATTTTATTTGATTGAATCAAAATATGTATTGGTATAGATCTAATGATTTGATTGATTAGTGCAAATGTTTTCAGGAAAAGTAGAAAATCTATTAATTATGGTGAAGTAATGGAAATGTGTGTTAATTTTGAACAACTACATTGATTAGGAGAATTGATAAAATTATAAAACTTTTCTGGAAAGATTTTTTTTGAATAAGGCATAAAATAGAGCATACTAAGTAAAGTTTTAAGATTTAAAAGTTAACAGAATATGGCTAGAAAATATTTTGGTGGATTAATGGTATGTGTTATTCTGATAATTTTGTTATTCATGGGAATATGAGAAAACTGGAGTGTCTGTTCAATTGGTGAAAATGACAGTCTATCCGAATGATGATGATGATGAACAAAATTATGCAGACAATTCAAATAGCGATTACAATGAAATGTATTAATTGTTGGGGTATGTTTTTCCTTCCTTTTTCTTCTTATGAATGCTTTGAATTTGGAATGAAGGATTTTTTTATACTTTGTATTTTATAACCAGTGAATTGATGGTTTTGGTTTTCTAACTAATCTGTACACTATTTCTTATTTAACTGAGATGACCGAGGGTTCGATCTAGGTCGAGAGTGCAATAACAGTGTTTATTCATTTAGCCCGGTTTCAGATAAATTCTTTACTTGCTTGCTAATATTCGAGGGACTATCCTTACAAAAAACAGCCTAAGCTTTTTCCCTTTTCTAAATAATGCTTCACAAATGTTTAAGAAGAGTGATGATACGACTTAAAATTTTCTTTTTGTTTATTATTGTGATTATGAGTAATCTGAATGATAAAAAAGTGAGGAGTTGTGGTGGCAATTTTATGATATTCATTGATCTTTAGTAAAATATAGATGATTCAAAGAATGTCACATGTGTGTCTCTCACTTGTGTCTCTCACTTGTAGTGAGAGAAGATTCTGTTTATGTACCTGGGAGGCAGAAGGGGGAGACACTCCAGAGAACAGACGAACAAGGACCTCTGACCTAGATGTCAGAAGGCCATTTGGTGCAGGGGGGCTTAGTGGGCCAACTAGTGACGTCTATGGAAAACTACTGGGAGGAAGGCTCTGGGGGAAGAAGGCCTTGAAACTAAGATAAAAGCTAGTTCAGTCTGTCTGGGGGGGTGTCACTCTTCTGCACAGGGTAACAACTGTGTATTAGACTGCTCCTATTCTTGCAAGAATAAATACTTCTATTTCTATAATTTGACTATGAGTGTCTCTTACGCAGTGATGTTTGTTTGATGAATTTTCGCCACAACAAGTGTTACCAACTCTGACAGTCTGGAGGAGATCTTAATGCCTAAGTAAGTGATGTGGTCATGACATATAGGTATTGGTGATTGATGGGGTGCCACATCCCATTTGGTTTTATGTAAAGGGAGGATGAAAGATTTATTCCAATTTATTGCATAATCTGATATTTTTGAGAAGGACTGGATTGTTTTAATTATTTCTTGAGTAGATGCTAGGGGTTCTTGTATATATAGTAGGATATCATCTGCATAAAGTGAGATTTTATGTGTTTGTTGTGGTGTTTCAATACCTTTGATTGCTGGGTTTTGACGGATAGCTGCTGCTAAGGGTTCAATAAAAATAGTGAATAGGGATGGAGAGAGTGGACATCCCTGCCTCGTCCCCCTGTGCAGTGTGAAGCTTTGTGATGTTAGTCCATTGGTTGTGACTGTGGCCGACGGTGATGTGTATAAAATCTTGATCCAGTTAATAAATGACTCTCCAAAGCCGAATTTTTGTAACGTGGTGAATAAAAATTTCCAGTTGACCCTATCAAAAGCTTTTTCGGCGTCTAATGTGGCAATGAGAGTATCTTTCTGTTGTACTGATGAGTAATGCATTAAATTGTATAATCTGCGGGTATTATTGGATGCATGTCTACCTTTTATAAAGCCTGTCTGATCAGGATGGATTATATACGGTATAATTTGTTCAATTCTATGGGCTAATGCTTTGGTAATCATTTTTATGTCGACATTTATAAGTGAGATAGGACGATAGTTAGATGTGAAGGTGTGGTCTTTGTTAGGTTTAGGAATGAGTGATATAAGTGCTGTATTCATATGGGAAGGGAACTTTGCGTTATGTTTTATTTCTGTTATTGTTCTGCTAAATAGTGGGTATAAGGTTGACCAAAAATGTTCGTAGAACTCAGCAGGGAAGCCATCTGGACCTGGTGCTTTATTATTTTGCATGCTTTTCAATGCGGAGTGAAGTTCTTTTTCTGTGATTGGTAATTCTAGTGTGTTTACTTGTTCCATGTTGAGTTTTGGTAGAATGGTGCTATCGAGGAATTGGGTTATGTCTTCTTGGTTTGGGTCTAGATCAGATGAGTATAATTTTGTATAGTAATCTTGAAATGTCTTGTTTATCTCAACTGGTGAATTGGTTAGCTTCCCTGCCGAGTTTCTGATGGAGGTTATAGCTGTTTTTTCTTTATTTCTTTTAATTTGACTGGCTAAATATTTTCCGGATTTATTGCTATGGTGAAAAGTGTCTTGACGGAGCCTGTGAATCAGAAACTGGTTTCTTTTGTTTATTATTTCATTAAGCAACATTTTTTTTTCTCTAATTTCTTTATAGATGCTTTCTGATTGATTATTTGCATGTAAAATTTCTAATTCTTTTATTCTTTCTTCCAGTTGGACTTCTTTTTCTTTGTCCTTTTTTTTTTTTATGTACTGAATATGATATAATTTTCCCCCGTAAAACTACTTTCCATGTTTCCCAGAGCAGTGATGCTGACGACTTTGGAGAGTCATTTATTTCAAGGAAGGACGTCCACTCTCTCTTGAAGTAGCTGTCGAATTCTGGATCTTTCAAGAGTGATGTATTAAAACTAGAGATCGACCGATGTATCGGTTTACCAATATTTTTCCCGATATTTAAGCATTTTCCCATAATCGGGTATCGGTTTTGTAATATCGGATTCGCCGATACACGGCGCCATCTTGTGGCCGTTTTGAGAATTCCGCCATTGCAGCCCGCGTCTGAGGAGATCAGTCAACAACAACTCTGTGCACAAGTAAAGTATATGTTCTACTTGCTTTGCTTTAATTATTTAACATAACAGACATGCAGAAATAAGTTTTGAGACATAAATGCCTGATATACTGGTAGTTTATTTATGCAGCTTGGTTCTAAAATTGAGACGAACTCATGGAGTCACGTAGCGTAATCCGTCATGTAATGCCCCAATAAAGACGTAACTTTACATGAATTAAATGAAACAGACATGAATGAGTGCATGTTGAAAATAAAAGCGCTGAATTTAACTATCTATCTGTTGTATTTGCTCACCATCAGTCTCGGAAAAAAAAGTTCGTTTATGTTGCTGCATGAGCACTCACTGGGTTGATGATCAGATGCTCAAGCCGGCCACTGAATGAAACTTTTGACAAGATTATCTTGTTTAAACACCCTAGATTATATTATAATTTACTACACAGTGATTATTTCGCTAATACACATCTAAATATACCGCTTTGTGGAAATTAATTATCTGCACGCGCGATCGCGGAAATTAATTATTTATTATCTGCACGCGCGATCGCAGGTTGAGTAGCCTATAAGCTATAGTTCTGTGTAAATGCATAGATAAACAGCACTTTGTCAGAAAGCATTTCATGATCTAGACCGACAAAAATATTATTAATTAATAACATATTAGTTTAAAAAAAGTTATGATGATGATGCTTGCTATGCTGTTTTGTTTGTTACTTTCCTGACAATGTTATATTCCAGCTATTATTATTCAGTGAATTAATATTACCCAGTGAATTATTCCTCACTCTTTAAACCTATTAAACGGCACATAAACCTTCTAAAACTGTTTAAAATGAATTACATTTCTGCAAAGGTGATATGACTCCCCTGTCAATTACTTTCTCCATTTGAAAACATTAGACTTTTTAACATTTATTTAGCCTATTGTTAACATTGTTGCTGCTGATGCTTATAAATTATATGTATACTTTAGATATAAATTATATAATGTAATAATATAAATGTTTTTATTGTAATTTGAAGATTTAATTTAACATGAAGGACTAATTTAATTTTCCCCCCAATATGTTAGAATAATTTTTTTGCTTTATTTTCTACCTAATCAAAGCTTTTATTTTTAATCAAAGACAGTAGTGCACTTTATTTTTTGGACCCAGACCCCTCTATTTATTTGTGTATAAATATAAAGTTTTTTTTTTTTTTTTTCTATGCAAGGAGGGAGTGATTGTTATAAATAAAATGGTTTGTTCAGTTCATTTGTGTTGTAATAATTGTGTTAAAAACAGAAGTATAACAGTAAATAAATATCGGTTCTGCATATCGGTTATCGGGCACATAAACATGCAAATAATCGGTATCGGTATCGGTTAAAAAAATCAATATCGGTCGATCACTAATTAAAACGCCATCTGGTGGGGTGCTTTGGTATTGCAGATGGATTCCATGTGAGAGTTACTGGAGAATGGTCACTAATAATGATCGGATGTATTTTTGTTTCTAAGATATTTGGCATGATTGAATTACTGGTTAGAAAGAAATCAATGCGGGAGTAGGTTTGGTGGACATTAGAATAAAAGGTGTATTCTCTGGCGAGTGGGTGTCGTAGCCTCCAACCATCACCAAGACCAAAATCACTCATGAACTGTTTTATTGTTTTAGAGGACTGCCAAGATTTTCCTGTATGTTTTGACCTGTCAAATGATGGATTGATTACAGTGTTATAGTCTCCCCCTATAATTATTGGACCGTTGGAAATGTTTGAAAGAGAGGAAAAGAAATTTGTAAAGAAGGATGAATCATCAGAGTTTGGTCCATAAATGTTGCCAATTGTAATTGGATTATTATTGATTGAAATGTTAATAATGATAAAACGGCCTTCAGGATCTGAAATGGTTGTATGGTGGTTAAACTGTATTTTTTTGTTTATTAAGATGCATACTCCTCTTTGTTTTGAATTATAGTGGGAGGAAAAACAGTGGTTAAAATGTGTAGTTTTTAAGCTGTTTTGTGTATATTGGGAGAGGTGTGTTTCCTGTATTAGACATATATCTGCTTGTGTATTTTTTAGGTAATTTAAAACTTAATTTTTTTGTTTGTGAACCAACTCCACGAATATTCCAAGTTAAGAATTTCAATTGCATGAACCTATAATATACATTTCATAGTTACCTTGTGTAAGTATAAGTCTGTGTGTATGGATGTGAATGTGGTTGTGTGTGTGTGTGGGTGTGTGTATGTAAATTTATAACACCAAATGACAAATAAAACAGGGAAAACAAATACTTATAACCAACGACAGAACATATAAACAGTGAGCACGGCTATTTAGGTGCATTTAGAATACAATGTGCGTGCGTGGTGCAAGTGGTTTAATTAAAGAATATGAAGATTATGAATTGAGTATAATTTGAGCATAAACGGATTGGAAATGTTACATTGCTAGTTTCAATAATTAGTAAAGCCAGGGAGTAGTGTCTTTGTCTCTAAACAATTGTCCATCAATATATAATTTGTCCACTGTGATGATTGCTTTTTTACCTTGATTGATCATTGTCTTACGGATGGGGAAATGTAGCTTACGTCTGCGGATGATCTCTTGTGGATATTGGTCGTTGAGTCCGTAATGAGTCCCTTTGAGCTGCCGTCCTTGTCGCTGAACCAGTACTTTTTGCTTGAAATGTTCAAATTTGGCGATGATGGGCCGGGAACGGGTGGAGTTGATGTGTTTCTGTCCTAAACGGTGAACGCGATGGAAAGTGATGTGCTCTACAGTCTCTGGTGTAAGTTTGAGCTGGTTAACCATGAAGTCCTTAACAGATTTTTCGGGGTCTTCGGTGGATGATTCGGGAATGCCGGAGAAGATTAGATTGTCTCTCATACTTCGTGACTGTATATACAGGATGGTTTCTTGCATGGCTTTGTTCTCAGCGATGACGGAGGTAAGTTGAGTGTTTACAGTGGAAAGTTTTGCAGTGAGTGTGTCCACGGAGCTTTTCAGTGATTTGTTTTCTTCTGTGAGCGAATCGACTTGCTGTTGACTGTATTCCAGGCTATGGCGGAGGTTTTGAAATTCTTTGTGCAGTACTTCGATCAGTGAGAGTCTAGAATCCAAGTTAGATAAGCGCTCGTTGATTGAAAAAAGTATGTCGGAACAGCAGTTTGTTTTGGTAGGAGTGGATACTGGTGATGTTGGTGACGGCGGTGAATCGGTTGATAAGGGAGAATCCGAAGTGCGTGGTTTTTTGGCTTTGCGTGATCGGCCCATTGTACAAAGTCTGTTGAAGTGATGGTCAATGTAATCCTCCAGTTGGTCCAGGTCCGAGTTGAAATCCAGGTTTTGAAGGTTTAAAGCGGGTGATGTTGTTACGGAAAAAGCGAGAGAGTAAAAAAAAAAAAAAAGAAGTTTGTTGTCTTTTTCTAGCAGCGGCGCGCTGCCATGTTGAATTTTCGCACCCAACGCACACACACACACACTACGTCAATACGTCATCACGTCCTTGATGACATCACGTCCATCACGACAGCATTCAGTCACTTCTGCTGTAAAAGCTGAAAAAAGCCCATTTGCATTGTCATGGTGGAGTGATTGTGATCCTCTCAGAATAGAGCAGCTCTGTCTCCAGAGACCATGTTCAAACCCCAAGAGCTTTATTGGACATTTACTGCTACATCAACCTTCTGAAAAGCTCATGCATCTTCATCTGTTAGTTGAAGGATGTTGTCCTTTATTAGGTACACCTGTCCAACTGCTCGTTAACACTTAATTTCTAAGCAGCCAATCACATGGCGGCAACTCAGTGCATTTAGGCATGTAGACATGGTCAAGACAATCTCCTGCAGTTCAAACCGAGCATCAGTATGGGGAAGAAAGGTGATTTGAGTGACTTTGAACGTGGCATGATTGTTGGTGCCAGAAGGGCTGGTCTGAGTATTTCAGAAACTGCTGATCTACTGGGATTTTCACGCACAACCATCTCTAGGGTTTACAGAGAATGGTCCGAAAAAGAAAAAACATCCAGTGAGCGGCAGTTCTGTGGGCGGAAATGCCTTGTTGATGCCAGAGGTCAGAGGAGAATGGCCAGACTGGTTCGAGCTGATAGAAGGGCAACAGTGACTCAAATAACCACCCGTTACAACCAAGGTGGGCAGAAGAGCATCTCTGAACGCACAGTACGTCGAACTTTGAGGCAGATGGGCTACAGCAGCAGAAGACCACACCGGGTGCCACTCCTTTCAGCTAAGAACAGGAAACTGAGGCTACAATTTGCACAAGCTCATCGAAATTGGACAATAGAAGATTGGAAAAACGTTGCCTGGTCTGATGAGTCTCGATTTCTGCTGCGACATTCGGATGGTAGGGTCAGAATTTGGCGTCTACAACATGAAAGCATGGATCCATCCTGCCTTGTATCAACGGTTCAGGCTGGTGGTGGTGGTGTCATGGTGTGGGGAATATTTTCTTGGCACTCTTTGGGCCCCTTGGTACCAATTGAGCATCGTTGCAACGCCACAGCCTACCTGAGTATTGTTGCTGACCATGTCCATCCCTTTATGACCACAATGTACCCAACTTCTGATGGCTACTTTCAGCAGGATAATGCGCCATGTCATAAAGCTGGAATCATCTCAGACTGGTTTCTTGAACATGACAATGAGTTCGCTGTACTCAAATGGCCTCCACAGTCACCAGATCTCAATCCAATAGAGCATCTTTGGGATGTGGTGGAACGGGAGATTCGCATCATGGATGTGCAGCCGACAAATCTGCGGCAACTGTGTGATGCCATCATGTCAATATGGACCAAACTCCCTGAGGAATGCTTCCAGCACCTTGTTGAATCTATGCCACGAAGAATTGAGGCAGTTCTGAAGGCAAAAGGGGGTCCAACCCGTTACTAGCATGGGGTACCTAATAAAGTGGCCGGTGAGTGTATGTGTGAGCTATAATGCAAAACCATAAAACTAAAACTAGATCATCTGCAGAAAAATGTGTCCACTGTCAGTGTTGTTTTATTATAGGCTAACGTTATATTATGTTTTTTTTTTATTATTATTACTGCAGCTGTAATGTGTAGCCTATTTAAAATGTCCAAATTTAGATTTATACATGTTTTTCACTGGACAAGAAGGCTATGAAAATAAGTTGTCTGAAAAGACAATGTATGACCCTTAAAAGACTGAAAAAAACCTTATAAATAAAGTAGCCCTGTCTTTTAAGTGGTACTTATAGATGAATTAATAAACGCTTCACTGCTAGCTCAACTGTTTTTATAGTAGTTATACTGCACTGTATACTTGATACAAAATATACATATACCCTATTGCCCATACATGAAACTTATATATAGTTTTTTTTTTTCTTTACAGGCAATCTTGCAGCTGAAGGCAAGGCGGAGACCACCTGTAATGTGGACATACCCACGATCTGGCCACTGGTGGGACACAATTGTTCCGGATTTCACCCCGTTACAATTCATGCAGAATTTCCGTGTATCCCCAGAATCGTTTGAGTACATCTGCAGTCAGGTCAAGCATGCCATGGGGAGAAGGAACACAAACTACCGTTTGTGTGTCCCTATCCGAAAGCGTGTGGCAATTGCCATCTGGAAACTGGCCACGGGTGGTGAATACAGGACAATCAGCCATCTTTTTGGGGTAGGCCTCAGCACTGTATTTAATTGTGTTCAGGAATTCTGCAACACAGTCATCAAGGTGCTCCTTCCCATCCACATAAGATTTCCTGATGCTGAAAAGTTGTTAGAAATGGCCACTTTCTTTAATAATCGTTGGAGAGTTCCACAGTGTGTGGGTGCAATTGATGGCAGCCACATTCCAATAATTGCACCAGAGGACTGTTTGCATCCACGAGACTATTTCAATCGTAAAGGCTGGCATTCTCTTTTCTGGGATGTTTGTGTTGGCTATCCGGGGAGTGTGCATGACGCCCGAGTGCTACGACAGTCACATTTGTGGGAGGCCCTAAGTGACGGGGAATTATTAGGGCAAAACAAAGTGACCATCTCTGGCTGTGATGTTGGACATTACCTGATCGGTGATCCGGCATACCCCATGCAGAATTGGCTCATGAAGCCCTTTTCCGACACTGGCAGACTGACCCCTGAACAGCACACCTACAATTACAGGCTGAGCAGTGCACGATCGGTTGTGGAGATGTCTTTTGGGAGATTAAAAGGACGATGGAGGTGCCTCCTAAAAAGAAATGACTGCAAGCTGGAGCTGAGCAAGAGGATTGCACTGATCTGCTGTGTGCTCCATAACATTTGGGAGGAACATGGTGATAATTTCACTGAAGAGCACCCAGACAGGACTCTAAACATTGAGCCTCCTGTTCAGACATTACCTGAGCGTGCGAACACCGAAGGGGCTGACATCAGAGCTGCATTAATGATGCATTTTAACGGAGGGAACGAGTGATTTTTTTTAATACACCAATGCCATATTTTTGTAACACTGCCGTTTCTGTTTGATGACATCTGCACTTTCATGAATTGTATTATATTCTCATCCATTGAATAAACCCTATGATCTCTAAAACTATGCATTTTGTGAAAATATTTTCATAAGCCATTTTATTGCCCTGTAAACACCTACTTGACTAATGTCTGGCCAGGAGAACTGCTCAATTCTTGCTTTATGGTCCTCAATCAACGCCCCTTTCACACTTCTGACCGGCATGAGGCATTCTTTTGTCTGAATTCAACCATTATAGCCTTTATTCAGGCATTATGGCTTGCCATCAGCTCCAATTCAAGCCCACTATCCACCTATTATCTAAAGCCTATTATTCTAGAAAACAAACCAAATATTGTGAATTCTTGTAACAAATTATATTGTGAAATAGATATAGATATAGCTAGCTCTTGCCCGACAGGTGGATTAGAGCTACAATTAGCACCAAACTACTTAACACAATTTAGAATATTAATATTACCCTTTTCCTCAATTCACTTTAAACCACCAAGTTTTTATTAACTTCCAAGCATGAACTAATTTGGATTTTAGTCATATTTAATGTTGGAATGTTATAGAATTTTATATGCAGCTAATCGCTTCACCTGATTAACATGGTTAATATACACATTATTTATGAAAATACACCAAATCGCATAAAAAAAACCCCACAAACCATATACGATATTTGCCTAAGTGTTAAAGAAACTGAACCAGACATTTGTATTAATAAACATGTTTATTTAAACAAAAACAACCAATACAAATCTTTAAAACACTTTGAAAATGTAAAGTGCAGTTAGTGAAAATGTTTTAATTTAATTTAAATAAAAAAATTTACAAAAAGCAGCAACCAAAAATACTGTGGTGGTATATTTCCAATCATTTTTGCACTTGTGCCTCCATTACGCCACCATGCGCCCCATGAGACCAAGCAGAGACTGTGTGTCCGCTCTCATGTCCTGACGCAAGGCATCGTCCATTTCTTTGCTCTGCTGCAAAAACCTCTCATCTGCCCTTTCCAAATATTGCACCAGTTCTGAGGTACTGTCTCTCTTCCTTTTTCCTGTGTACAACAATAATAGCAGATTACAGATCATCAATGTGTTGTCATAGCATTGCAAATAATGGTTTTCTGCAGGGAATTACGGGTATGCATCTGCTATATTAGTTATATAACAAATATGTATAGCATCATACTGCATCACTATCACTTCAGATTTTGCTCATGTCCATAAAAAAATCATCAACATTATATTGTATATAATAAGTTAATGTCAGATTGGCTTTATATTCTATTTTAAACTTTTTAAAAGTATTTTCTAGACTTTTGTTTTTTGTTTAAGGTAATAAAATGTAATTGTTACATATCAAAGCATTTTGTATTGCTGTTCATTAAGTTAAAGGGTTAGTTCACGTAGGGTGATAATATATAGTAATATACAGTATGTATGTGTGTATATATATATATATATATATATATATATATATTAAAGACACATCTCAATGTTTGCATAGTGTATGATGTGACCATTTGCACACAAGTCTTACCCCGTTCTGAAGATGCTTCTCCAGAGCTGCTACACGACGGCACGGGAGAGCTGCAGCCCACCGGTGGCGGCAACTCAACGTTGTCATCATCACGGTCGGTGATGGCAGACAGTTCTATATATAAAAAAAAAAACAAGACAGTGCTTTAAAAAATATTGTCCATTACACTTTACTGTTCTGTGCTACTTTATACAATGAAATCACAGATAATACAATCCTAGCTAGCCACATTGCAAACACTAATGTAAGAAATTAGAACCTCACTAAACAGCTAAGAAACCTCCTAGGAACAAGTAAAATAATCTAAAAACAGAATTTACCAGGATCGGTGCAACTTTGCTGTAGCGAATCATCCACCATTGACTCGAGCATTATTGTTGCCGAGTTCAGCGCCCCAGTCACCTGGCATGCCGGCCTATCGCCGAGAACAGAGTCGAGAACGTCGAAATGTGGGTTTCGACGAGGGCGACCATTGCCGCTTCGACCGAGGTCCTTTTTTTGGTCCCTGTAATCCTTCTTTAGTTTTTTTAGTTTGTTGCTTATCTGTTGGAGGTTCCGGTCGAACCCCGCTACAGCCATCTCTCGCTGAATTTGCTGCAAAACCGGTTTCGTCCGCGAAGCCCCGTCTAACTTACCCTGGACTTCTGCAGAGGACCAGAGTGCAATAAAGCAGCTTGTTTCCTCCTCTGACCACAACTGTTTTTGTTTAATCGCGTTTGCGTCCATTGTGTTTACCGGTATCTGCTAATTCAAAAATGGCGGTCACAAGTTTCTGTTCGTCTTGTTGGCCACGGTAACCCCGCCCCCAGCTGCTGACGTAAGCGGTTCTTACTTCTAGACCAGCAATGATTTGGTGCTACTTAAGAACCACTTTTACAGGTTCGGAGCTGGTGCTTTGGTGGTCGAAAACCAAAGAACCGATTTGAAACTAGGCTCTGGCTCTGAACCAGCACCAGCTCTGCCTTGGTGGAAAAGGGGTATGTGTCAGCCATTGGCTCTTCTCGTCACAATATATATACATGAAACTCTATCAGTGGTTCCCCAACAATGTCTCTAATCTGAATCAGGTGTTTGACAGGGAGAGTCTCCTTGCTCAACATGTAAATAGTCTGGTTTAGTGTTTGCTGTAGAATAGTTCCTCTGAAATTCAACATCTTAAGGTTATTGTAGGTCTAGGTATAAGGTCTTTTATCATTCCACACTAAACAATGTTGCATAGTCAGTAGATTTTTATTGTACAGTCCTGTTCCCCATGTAAGTACTTATTATAGTAATTGAAATAACTGGGTAATATAGGTACTAATGGTGCGTTCTATTATTGTCAACAAACCGACTCGGCCCTCGGATATGACGTCACTTCAACACTTCAAGCGTTCTGGTATGTTTTGCGCGTTCGAGTCTGAGAAAAAACATGGACGCCACCTGGAAAGCTGTTGCTATGGTAGCACTGGCCGAGTACCAGGCGCTCCAAAATAAGTATGTGCTTCACCTACACAACACAGAGGAAGAACTCCAGGAAGAGGACACAAGACGCAGATTTCAGTATGTTTGGTCAAGGTTGAGCCACGTTATAGTAGATTATTTTAGCTAGCACGCCAGCTAGCTTACCAGCTAGCAGGAAATGGGCTAAAAACAGTGGCGACATCGCTAAAGATGATATTGAACTCCTTTCAGTGTTGCTGGAGTGGCTCCTTGGTCGTTGCTTATTTTTGCCATCTTGTGCAAGAGTGAAAAGTAGTAGACGCACTGTTACATGAGTTAAAAGACATGTATTAACAGCAGTTTTTTCATCTCTATTTCTTTTTCTCATTCACGTAGGGCTGTGGTATCAGCTGTGCTGCTGTCCAGACAGCAGATCATCCTCAAGTCTGGAACTGAGTGGGAGATCATGCTGGATATGAATGACAATACATTTGCACAATACATTGTGAGTAAAAATATGCTCACAAAAAACAGTAAACTGAAAAACAAAATTGCAGAAAAAATAAATATATAAAAAAAGAGGCTAGATAAATAATTAGGCAGCATCTTGCCGTACAGCTGGGCCAGGCCACATCACAGGCTACATCACAGGCAATATCTTCCCTTGTCAGACATCGAGGGAAGAAGCGGCTTGAGTGCCTTATCCATCCCTGAATCACACCCACATCAATCTCCTCATGCCTCTTCCATAGCCTGCACAAGAGGCATGCGCACAAAGGGCTGCCAGTCGTATACCTTCCACCGCCATGCTGAAAATAACTCTTCTAGGGGCTCCTACTCTTCCTCTTCTTCCTTTTCCTCTTTCTCTTCCTCCTCCTACTCTTCCTCTTCTTCCTTTTCCTCTTTCTCTTCCTCCTCCTCCTCCTACTCTTCCTCTTCTTCCTTTCCTCTTTCTCTTCCTCCTCCTCCTCCTACTCTTCCTCTTCTTCCTTTTCCTCTTTCTCTTCCTCCTCCTCCTCCTACTCTTCCTCTTCTTCCTTTTCCTCTTTCTCTTCCTCCTCCTACTCTTCCTCTTCTTCCTTTTCCTCTTTCTCTTCCTCCTCCTCCTCCTACTCTTCCTCTTCTTCCTTTCCTCTTTCTCTTCCTCCTCCTCCTCCTACTCTTCCTCTTCTTCCTTTTCCTCTTTCTCTTCCTCCTCCTCCTCCTACTCTTCCTCTTCTTCCTTTTCCTCTTTCTCTTCCTCCTCCTACTCTTTCTCTTCTTCCTTTTCCTCTTTCTCTTCCTCCTCTTTCTCTTCCTCCTACTCTTCTTACTTTTCCCTTTTTCTCTTCCTCCTCCTCCTCTTCTTCCTTTTCCTCTTTCTCTTCCTCCTCCTACTCTTCCTCTTCTTCCTTTTCCTCTTTCTCCTCCTCCTCCTACTCTTCCTCTTCTTCCTTTTCCTCTTTCTCTTCCTCCTCCTCTTTCTCTTCCTCCTAGTCTTCTTACTTTTCCCTTTTTCTCTTCCTCCTCCTCCTCTTCTTCCTTTTCCTCTTTCTCTTCCTCCTCCTCCTCTTCTTCCTTTTCCTCTTTCTCTTCCTCCTCCTCCTCCTCCTCTTCTTCCTTTTCCTCTTTCTCTTCCTCCTCCTCCTCCTACTCTTCCTCTTTTTCCTTTTCCTCTTTCTCTTCCTCCCCCTCCTCCTACTCTTCCTCTTCTTCCTTTTCCTCTTTCTCTTCCTCCTCCTCTTTCTCTTCTTCCTTTTCCTCTTTCTCTTTCTCCTCCTCTTTCTCTTCTTCCTTTTCCTCTTTCTCTTCCTCCTAGTCTTCTTACTTTTCCCTTTTTCTCTTCCTCCTCCTCCTCTTCTTCCTTTTCCTCTTTCTCTTCCTCCTCCTCTTCTTCCTTTTCCTCTTTCTCTTCCTCCTCTTCCTCTTCTTCCTTTTCCTTTCTCTTCCTCCTCCTCCTCTTTCTCTTCTTCCTTTTCCTCTTTCTCTTCCTCCTCCTCCTCTTTCTCTTCTTCCTTTTCCTCTTTCTCTTCCTCCTCCTCCTCCTCTTTCTCTTCTTCCTTTTCCTCTTTCTCTTCCTCCTCCTCCTCTTTCTCTTCTTCCTTTTCCTCTTTCTCTTCCTCCTCCTCCTCCTCCTCTTTCTCTTCTTCCTTTTCCTCTTTCTATTCCTCTTCCTCTTCTTCCTTTTCCTCTTCCTCCTCCTCCTCTTCTTCCTTTTCCTCTTTCTCTTCCTCCTCCTCTTCCTCTTCTTCCTTTTCCTCTTTCTCTTCCTCCTCCTCCTCCTACTCTTTCTCTTCTTCCTTTTCCTCTTTCTCTTCCTCCTCCTACTCTTTCTCTTCTTCCTTTTCCTCTTTCTCTTCCTCCTCCTCCTACTCTTTCTCTTCTTCCTTTTCCTCTTTCTCTTCCTCCTCCTCTTTCTCTTCCTCCTCCTCCTCTTCTTCCTTTTCCTCTTTCTCTTCCTCCTCCTACTCTTCCTCTTCTTCCTTTTCTTTTCTCTTCCTCCTACTCTTCTTACTTTTCCCTTTTTCTCTTCCTCCTCCTCTTCTTCCTTTTCCTCTTCCTCTTCTTCATTTTCCTCTTTCTCTTCCTCCTCCTCCTCTTCTTCCTTTTCCTCTTTCTCTTCCTCCTCCTACTCTTCCTCTTCTTCCTTTTCTTTTCTCTTCCTCCTACTCTTCTTACTTTTCCCTTTTTCTCTTCCTCCTCCTCCTCTTCTTCCTTTTCCTCTTCCTCTTCTTCATTTTCCTCTTTCTCTTCCTCCTCTTTCTCTTCCTCCTCCTCTTTCTCTTCCTCCTCCTCTTCCTCATCTTCCATTGTTGTTGTAAAAAAAAAAGGTACTCACCAGTGGTCTTTTCATAGTGCTTACATCCTGATTGAAGTGTTAACCATTAACCATTGAAGTGTTTGGCCAGCTGGCACATGTATTAACCAATTAGCTCATATAGTGTCATTTTGAATGTCAGTGTTTTGAAATGGTAAACATGTGACTTTATGTCAGATTGTTGTGTCTTATGCAGAGAACCGTGTTCAGTGCATTTAAAAAGTGCCATTTTGAATTGCAAAATGTGTGTAAAGCAGAAAATGTGCTTAGAGTTTTGGAGACTTGAGAAGAGGTTTTGCTCTCCGTGTGTCAGTTTAAATAATTGAGCTGTCCATGTCATTTTAGTGTGTTAGCAATTGGAAAAAACTGTAACTTTATATTTGGCCATTTTCTTTATAGTGTATTGGTTATTATTATTAATTATTAATTAGGTTATTATTAATAACTATTATTATTATAGTTATTATTATCTGAATTATACAAATATGCAGTGAGTAAATTGAATATTTAAAAAAAAATATTTAACATGCAAGTGTGTGTATGTGCGCAAGTGTGTGAAAATGTGTGTGTGTGTGTGCGAGTGTGTGAAAATGTGTGTGTGTGTGTGTGTGTGCGAGTGTGTGTGTGTGTGTGTGTGCGAGTGTGTGTGTGTGTGTGTGTGTGTGCGTGTGTGTGTGTGTCTGCGAGTGTGTATGTGTGAGAAAGTGTGTGTTGGTGTGTGTGTGTGTGTGTGAAAGTGTGTGACAGTGTGTGTGTGAGTGAGGGAGAGAGTGTGTGATTAAAAAATTAGTCTGACATTTTTTGTGATCATATAGTCAGTGAATCATTTTTCAATGATTATTAAACTTTATGAATTAATTTGCTGAAGCATGTCGATTTTCTTGTCGTTTTTTAAAGTCTTAAAATGTCTTAATTTTTACAATATTAAGCCTTAAAGGTCAAATAGTTAACAATTTAATTGATGGGGTCTTAATTACAACAATAAACGTTAGCATGTTATTTCAGCCATACTGATGATGTCTAGAGAGAAAGCCCTTTTCCCTGGCCCACTTTAGCTGGAATAAAGTCCTGCTCACATGTATTACAGTAGCTGCTTTCTGTCTAAACAAAAGAAAGATTAAAGTAACAATTTCTGCAATAATGTGTTTAATTACACACCAAATTGGTAACGAAAATTAAGATTCTGCCCTGGACAAAATATTTAGACCTACGTTGCTTAATTTGAAATGTCCTAAATACATGGAAGTGCTAAAAAATATTAAATAAATGTCATAGAAATGATAAAATTTTACTTTCTAACACATGTTGAGAAATTGTTACAACATTAATTTTAAATGTAATGTTCAAATAATGTTTTGGCAGATAGAACCTTATAATTCTATGCGAAAAGTGTTTTTTTAGAATTAGAAGGTTCTATATCTGCATTTGACCCATTCCAAAAAAAAACATTTACAAATTTGAGAGGATTTTGATATTGTATATTTAGAATACATTTAGGGTCCCTGTTATTTTCATGTTTAAAAGAAACTTATAACCCATATAAAGAAACCCCATATAAATTTTCCTATATGAAATGCAAAACCTTTGAAGGTCAATATCTCAAAACTGCTCAGAACGCAGATAGAACCTTATAATTCCAAGGGGACGAACTAGTACTTAGTATACTTAGCAAATACTAGAGTATTTATGCCCCCATAATATATCAAAATGAATTCTAATTTACAAATTAAAATCTTGCTTCATGTCTCTGTATGTATGAATTGCACCAGAATTAAACCAGACTTCATGGAAATGATTAAATACACCTGGTTAAAGTCCAGTCCCTGGACTGATGCATGTCTTTCTACAGTTTGCGTATCATATTATACTTGAGCAGTATTATGTGCTATACTAATACTCTATACAACAATGTCCACTAACTCTCATTAGTCACGTAAATTGAGAGATCACATTCAGGTAACTCACATGTCTCTTTGCTAATGTTATGCCGGTTTATGAGGAATTAATTCCTGCAGCGTTAATGAAAGATGTGGTAATGTCAGGAGGGAAGCAAAGCATTCTGCAGATGATGGTTATTGTTGTGTCTGTGGCATTATTTCTTCAACAGCTTCAAGTTTAACGAACTTTCATGTTCTATGGGGATGTATGGGGACAATACATAACACTTTACAGAACGCTTTTCTGCAACTGTAAACTTTACAGTTGAGAATTGTTTGTTGTTTACAGTAAATTACTCTAAAACTCTACTACTCTAGAGTAATTACTCTAAATTACTATAAAACAAATATAATGTAAACCTGTTTACAGTAATTTACTTTAGAAATAGCAGCTGTAAATGTAAACTTGTTTTACGGTAAACTACTTTAACAAATAAACTTTAAACCTATGTACAGTCTATCTCCGTAATAAATACAATACAACTGTATGAAATATAGTATTTTATTGTAAAATTCCAATTAACGCCACTCTGACAATCAATAGAGTATCAGGGCAAAAGCTTGAAAGAAATCTCAGCACATATCACAAGCATTTGTTTCACATCTGTCCGGATGCAGCCTAAATACACTGTTGCCTCCACTTAAGCAATCCGACAATCATCATATTTGTTACAAATCATCAGATGAGACCAGTTACCAGCCAAATACATAAAGCTGGTGAAAATTCACTGAACTATACCATTACTTACCAATTATCCTTAAGACTGGTGTCTGAATTACTGACCCAGACTTACTGAAGAGAGGTGTGACAGCAGGGGCATCACTAGGCCCTTTTTAGGGGGGCTTCAGCATTGGTCTGTCACTGTTCGTCAATGTCAGAATATTTTAGATGACCAATCAAATCAAAGTAGGCTTTACGTTCACAGACGCTGAGCGTGAATTTTAGCAGAGCGACTCAATGCTTCAGTGTACGGTCAAGTGCGAGATAAGATGTAAGTAGCTAAACTTTACGTTATATATTTGACAGTTTTTTGAGGTCATAAATGTTAAACGAATGACAAAAAAATAATCAGGAAAACGAATATAGTTTTGTCTAATTTCGCCATTTTTAACTGAAATTAGGCCTATGTAACGTGACTCATGTAACGTAATTAGTTTACTGTCATTGTGAGGGGACAAGAAACATTAACAAAGCCGTTTTCATCATGTTAGGTACAGGATTAAAAATGAATGTGTACATATTGAGAATATAATACAAATTGTAGCCTTTAGTAAATAAAAAAAGCTCAGCTTTAGGAGAGAAAGAGAAAGGGCAAGATGAGGAGACTGAAAAAAAAGAAACGATGGAGGAGATGAGGAGAGAGAGCAGGTATTGACAAATAGTCTACTGACATGGTTTTAAAGCTATTTCTTATCCTTTTTTTGGGTCTTCAAACGTCTTGAAATGCACATATCAGAGAAATAAAAAAAATTGAACCCCCTACCAACCTCAAATTTAGGACCTCTTTGATTATAAAGCCCTATATTAGGCATAAGATCAATAATGAATGTGTAGCCTTTAATGTGAATTAATTTAATAAACTTAGTTACCTAGCTTTCCTAGTAGTTTTCAGTAAATGAACACGTCTGAAAAAATGATTCATAGGCAAAATCAACCTATCAGTTGACCCTATGTTTACATTCTTGACTCACAGACAAAAATGAAAAGCCTATATCAGTCAAAGCTCAGCTTTAGGAGGGGAAGAGACAGGGCAAGAGAAAAACAAAGAGAAAAAGAGTGTGATGCTGATGAGGAGAGAAAAATAATCAGCTGCCCACTGACATGGTTTTAAAGCTGCTGTTATCCAAATTTTTTTTTGCCTTCAAAACATCTTAAAATGCACATAATGGGGCGGCAGTGGCTCAGTGGTTCATGTAGATTGTCTACAAACCGGAAGGTTGGTGGTTCAATCCCCGGTTCCACTTGACCAAGTGTCGAGGTGTCCATGAGCAAGACACCTAACCCCGGCTGCTTTGGTGGCCATTGGGTCTAAGTTATATATAGTTACATGTTAATGCCAAATTATCTGCTTACTGTTCGCTTAAAACGAGGTTAGAATGGCTGTTTATAAACATGTAACGTTAATGTTACGGGCATATTTTTTACTAACTACGTTAACTTAAGTTACACGGTTACATCATCAAATCCAGTTGGTAGGCTAACTTATGTTAATGTTAAGCTAACATTTGTACCTTTAGTCAGCAAAAGGAACCTTAACTTTTAAGGTCGACTCGAGGGGATAATTACGTGTGATTTTTAGGAGAAATATTACGTTAACCACCGGATAAGAAACCACGCTATTTGCTGTAACTTTAGTGCTTAAAGGTGCTCTAAGTAACTTTTTTACCTTAACTGAACAGCTTCGGAGTCAGTGGAATGGTTATATTACTTATTTCGGGTTGAATGGTGGTGGTTTCACACCCCCCTGATGCCCGAGAGCGGAAAAAACGCACTTGCAACTTTGGGCCGGCGGGCCGCCGGCCTCGCCGTCAGGAAGTATCGCGTGATATCAGGTCTCGCGATGTAACGAATTGCTTGACGGCACTGCACACATACACACACATACACGCCCCATTCAAGCGCCGGCTAGCTATAAGGAAAGGGCAACGATAGATTGAATTATGGCTGAGCCAGTAAAAATGAAGCAGAAAGCTAGGAAATCTTTGTCGGAGGACCAACGACAGAGGAAATGGGAGACTGACCGAGCAAGACTCGAGTAAATATCGGACCGGCTTTTTCAGAATGGCGAGAACTGAGAGAAACAGAAGCCTGCAAAACGGATGCTGACTTGGCCTTCTTGCTGTTGCACTTGTAAGTATCTTTGGAATAAACTGTGTTTAATATTTAAAAATATCAAATTCTTCAAATCAAGACACCGGTGTATCCTACCCGCGTCTAAATGGCTAGGGGAGATTTTGGCTTGATAGATGGATGCTGCCCTTCTATGTGTCTAATTTAGCTTGTGTACTCAGACGAGGCTGAGGTTGACGTTGATTCCTGCAATATCACAAAACAGTTGACGTACTTTACAGATATGTGTTGAATTACGATGGCCTAAGTCAACGCGTCTGATAATAGGCAATACACATGTTACACATATCATGATCGAGCTAGAAAAAACGTTCTGATGTTTTCTTAGACAAGCAAAGGTAAACCGTCATTCTACCAGATGACCTTATAGACCTTGCTAATATACCTTTAGACAAATTAGCCTCCGATATATATATTTTTTATGCTCGTGCCCACTCTCCCAAAAAAAAACAAAAAACACGAAAGCAGTAGTTCGCCTCGTTCATATTGTTCGTTCCCGGTAAAAATACTAGCATGCATGACAACACAATACAAAAAAAAATCGCCATCAGTTGGAAAGAAAATATTGCTTTTCTTACCTCGGTAGATATAACTGGTTTTGAAACAGCCGGTTCATGCTCAGCTGGGTTGACAGCTGATCAGCTGGGTTGCTCGTGGCGAGGGGGAGGAACAGCAGTTCGTTTTACGACAGTGTGTTTGAAAGCATTTACTACCAGACACCAGGGGGGGGGGGGCGTCGTAGAGAAAAAACACTCAGACTTCCCTGGTGTCCCTTTAATTTGTAAATCAAGAGGTCCTCGAACAAGGCTGCTGCCATGGGGAGGGAAAAAGTCATGTCAGAAATCCCCAGTGCATGCAGCACGTTGGACATCGCGACATCACATAACAGTAAACAAACATTCAGAACTTTGCCAGTTTCAGAGCCAGCAGGATACTATTTCGATTATGTTTTGCACGGACGTGTTCAGCGTGCTACACCAATAATAATGTTGAATATATTCTGAGATTGCTTAGGTTAGTTGTGCCCTCTCTGCCACTACTATGCATATGTGTCCTGTAATTGTTTTATTTGTTGACATTTTTCTAAACTGTGTACTTGATGCATTTAATAATTTGGAAACAAAGCTAGCTTTTTAAAGCTTTCCAAAGCAAGTTGTATATTTTTCCGAAACTAGATTCCGGTTGTGCAGTGAATCACAGATAAATGAGTAGCCTAGCCCCTGTGTCTCAACACTATTGACATTGTTCTTAAGTGTAGCCTTCTCTACGATTTGAGTAATGTTACTGTTAAAGGTGAGCAGATTTAAATGCTTAAGACAGTTTGACTTCCAAGTGATAAGAAGGCCTAGCGTTATAGGCCTAGTTTCCTACCTAAACAGTTGATACATGAGACATCCATTTTTAGCAACGTTATCACACTCTTGGCCTTTATTAATGTTCTCAAAATACATTTGTGAGATATTTAAAGCAATTACACTTTTGAGGGTACAGTCCTAAATCTGTTTATATTTGTGGTGCAACACATATTTACATAAATGCTGCCTTTTTCCGACAGGGCTAGCTATGGCTACGTCTTCAAATACCCCCCTACCACAAGATGATGGTCTGTGGATGTTTCTTCAGAGCCGAGGGATTCCTGAGGAAAATATTCAGAAAATGCAGCAAGATCATGTAGGTGACAGCACATTCATTCCTGCAATATATTAATTTTAATTGTTTCACATTTTACTGAATCTCAGCAGATTAAACAAGTAATCATCATAAATTGTAACCCTATCACATTTAGTGCCAGTGCTTCCGATTCTTTTTTTATGCCAAGCACACCTGCCTCTCCCAACAATGCATTCATGTCTTCCCTATTCTAGCCCTGTAAAATAAGGTTTAAAGGTATCTTTAGGAGTCAATTCACTCTATATTTTGTTCTCTACCCTACATAAACAAGTAACAGTAGTTAGACTGTAACATGCAGTAGCATCACCATTATACATTCAGGCAAAGTGCTGACTTTGAAATAATAAATAAATACACAAAATAAAATAATGTGCCCTTACAATTACTGCTTTCCATTTTATTGTGATTTGATATTGTTTTAAAACGATGGAGTAATGTTTAGATGCCAGCACAGGCCTTGTTTGGCAGCTGAAGTATGGAATCAATATGGAATAGCAATATTATGGAATACATAATAGCAGTAATATATGGGAGAAGTGTTTTTCTTGTAATTGAGGTCAAATGGTTATATAATTAAAGAGGAATACATGAAAGTAATCAGTCCCCTGCCTAACTTTGATGTCAAGGATTTTCACTGTTAATACACTGTATTTTCAGCATCATTGTCACTCAAACTTCATTGTAATGGTTACAACCATTTTTTTAGACAGCAGTTTTTCTTTTAAATTTCTTAATATTTAAGCTCATTTTTATTCCCATGCGAAAAAAGAAAAAAGCAAGTGAAGAAAAATAGAAATAAATTGCTGATTTGTAGCTACTGCTAAAAAATTAATTTTCACTCATATGGAAATATTTGTTCAGGTCACATGACGTCACTGAAGCTTTGCGCCGCCATCTTTATGACCGACAGTCTCAGTAATGCCTGCAATATGTTGTGCAGTTCTCTGCAACAGCCGAAAGAGGAACCCCGAACTGGTATTTTTACATTTACTGTAACGTGATCTACCCAGCGGGACACGAGTTAGCATGCGCTGGATCATGTCTCATATTGTGTATCATGTCTCATCTTTCTGTGCACACACACGATCCGAAGCGTGCTCCATAGACCCTATACAGTGCGCGGGTAATGAACTGAGCTCTGTTTCGAGTCTGAATGGACAAATACACACAACATTATGTTTGAATGTCCGGTTTGGAGAGTATTCACGTAAAATATGTCGGTTATGTCTTACACAGAGTTGTCATCCAGTCTCTTTGGTAGAGAGAGAGAGAGACGAGGAAAACAAACAAGCATGCAAATGGAAATTATCGAGCTCATTTTTTTTTTATCATGCGATGAATTGATTTATTGACTATCACGACAGGCCTAATCCAGATTAATGACAGCTAGCCGTGGCTAACAGCTGGCAAGCTACTAACTGTTAGCCACTTAGCTAGCTAACAGCTCGCTACCTAGTCAGAGCAAACTACCACCAAAATCATATATTTTGTTTAATAATACCTACATTTCCCATGATCGAATATAAATCCTTGGTGGCCAGGTGCCGCACTTTTAGCCACAGCATATTGATATGCATCGGTAACATTACTCTTGAAAGCCCTCAAGCGCTCCCCACTGTATGGGGAGGGGTTATGCACAAGATATATATATATAAACAACAAACAAATTTGGGCAAGTCTGGGGCAGATAATAATGGACAAAAGAACACTGGTGGTAACAAATAAGGATCGGAGCCTAAAATTTTAAATTTCTTCAGGTCTTCGTCTCTCTCTCTCTCATTCAAATGGGCAGTTTTGGGTGGCCATACCAGGCGAGATCGGTCGTAAATATGGCACCGTTCTATTTGCTAGTGACGTAGGTGGCATCTATGAATAGCCATCTCTTAGATTTAAGATAACCAATATGTCTTACTGTATTGTTTTGTTTTCATTACAGATTGACAGCTCGGTAGTTGGAGAAATAGATGATGCCACTATGACTGCTTACATTCCAGCATATGGTGATAGGATTGCTACAAGGCGTTTCTGTATGGAAAAACAGAGAAAAGGTGGTGATGATCTAAAAAGACTGTCCTTATTTGAAAAACTTAGAAGAAAGATGGGCACACTGACAAGCAATAAAGACACAGATCAAGATTTTGAGGAGGAGCATTCTATGCAGCCATCAAAGATGCATCTGAGAAATAACAAAAGGGCCGTGAAGATGACAAGGAGAATAGAACTAGGATGGATACACGACAAGAAACAAGTGAGAAAACGCAATGGTGGAGGAACCAGAGTTCTTGATATTTCCAAGAAAGCCACAAAAACAGAGATTCTATCACAAGCTAAAAAGCTATTTTTCCCCAATGAGAAATCGAGAAAGGGAAAGTGGGAAGAGTTCAGTCACAACATTGTTGACTTTCAGGAAGCATACCTTGATGAGAGTGTTAGTGTGGGAGATCTCTATGAGACACATAAATTGGGGATTTTAAGATTTTACTTGTTCACAGAGCACCTGACAAATGTAGATGAAGTGTCCACAGAGATGACCGAAGGAACTGATGAACAGACAGATGCAGCGAGGCTAAATGAGCGACAGAAAAACACAACAGAAGATAATGAGCAGCTGACACAAAAAACACATGACAGTGAACAGCAGACACACACTGTGGAAGCTTTTGTCTCTACTGCTGTAGAGATTGTTGATATTACATCTTTGTGTAATAGGTGGACCATTTTTAGAAGATCTTGATGACACAATCTTCCATGAGCCTATAGAAGAGGCACAGATAAACATCAACACCTACAGCTCAACTCCTGTCCATTCTGACACAGTACCTTCTGGCCTATTAAGTCCTACTTATGAACTTTTGCATGTGACAGTGAAACTCCACAGAGTCAATCTCTTGGAGGAACTGATTACCCAATTCAAGGATGAAGCGATGATGTCCTACTCTGTGAAATACAGCTTCATTCATGAAATGGGGGCAGATGCTGCTGGCGTGTCCAGGGATGTATATGCTGCCTTCTGGACAGAGTTTTTAGACTGTGCAGCAGAGGGTGCAGATGTGAGGGTGCCATCACTATCCCCAAAATGGCAAGAGGAAGAATGGAAATCTGTTGGTAGGATAATGGTCAAGGGATTAAAGGACCATGGATATTTTCCTTCTCGGCTGGCTCAAGCCTTTACAACAGCAATCACATTTGGTGAACACACTGTCTCACCTGATTTATTGTTTGACTCACTAATGTTGTACCTTAGTCAGTCTGAGCGCGATCTCTTGTCCACTGCTTTGCAAGACGCCCTTAATGGTGATGATGAAGATGAGCTTCTTGATCTTATGGATCGCATGGGAGTAAGAACAGTACCAACACAAGAGAACTTGAAAGCTGTGCTTCTCCAAGTGGCCCACAAGCAAATAATCCAGCAACCAAAATATGCACTGGATAACATTGCAGCAGTTGCAGGACCAACTCTCAGGGAGTTCTTCCCCAGTGTGCTTGATATACAGAAGATGTATGAGGATCTTAAACCATCAACACGAAAGGTATTAAAGTTGATCACGGTCTCTCCAGCTACTCCAGCAGAAAACCAAAGTTTGCGATTTTTACATCAGTACATTAGGGGATTGGATGAGATAGGCCTCCGGAAGATGTTGAGATTCGTGACAGGGTCTGATGTCATCTGCGTTAAAGACATTCAAGTCATATTCACCCCTTTGGAAGGGTTATCAAGGCGGCCTATTGCACATACTTGTGGCCCAACTTTAGAGCTGCCATCAACTTACAACAGCTATCCTGACCTCCGAGCTGAAATGGAGGCTATACTGTCCAGCAACTTCTATCCAATCACATTGCATAGAAGTGTCTCACTCACTCACATGTACACACTCTTCCCTCTTGCCCAGTTATAGCCTTATCAGTGCCATCTGTTTACTTTTTAGATAGTGTGTTAATGTGAGACAGAGCACATAGGGGAAGTAATAAACTGTGATTTATTTTTTATTTTATGTTTTTCATTTTCAGTTTTATCCAGAATGTCATTACCAAACTTAATGTGGAAACATGTTTACTGGCTGATGAACATTTTGTTGACGGACTCCGAATATATCCAGTCCATAGAAACATTTACACATGATAAGATGCAATAATCAGTTTGATTTATTGATACAGGACCATTCAAATGCCATTTACGTTGCTCTGTTTGCACTGGGCCCAAAGTTCACATTTGGTCATTCTGAATAGTTCCACCATGAGGACAAATTTGCCATTTTGACAATGGCAACATGTTTTGCAACATTCCATATGCAGTTGCTGTTATTACCATACTTAAAGGAGTAGTTCACTTTTAAAACAACTTTTGCTGATAATTTACTCACCCCCATGTCATCCAAGATGTCCATGTCTTTCTTTCTTCAGTCGAAAAGAAATTAAGGTTTTTGATGAAAACATTCCAGGATTTTTCTCCATGTAATGGACTTCAATGGGAACCAAACGGTTCAAGGTCCAAAAGACAGTTTCAGTGCAAACTGCAAACTGTTCAAAGGGCTTTAAACGATTTCAGACGATGAATAAGGGTCTTATCAAGCTAAACGATTGCTCACTTAAAAAATAAATATCAAAGTCTAAGTTTTATAAGCTCAAATGGTCGCATTCATGACTCTACTATTCGAACTCGTTCATCAAAATAAACGAATCTTTTCCCGAGTCAACTCGCTCATTTGGTTCCCTTGAATGAAACAAATGACACGAAAAAAGATTTGTTTATTTTGATAAATGAGTTCGAACAGGAGAGTCACGAATGTGCATCACAGAACAGAGCAAGGTGACCATTTGAGCTTATAAAACTTAAACTTTGTTATTTATTTTTTAAATGACCGATTGTTTCGCTTGATAAGACCCTTATTCATCGTCTGAAATCGTTTAAAGCCCTTTGAACAGTTTGCACTGAAACTGTCTTTTGGACCTTGAACCGTTTGGTTCCCATTGAAGTCCATTATATGGAGAAAATCCTGGAATGTTTTCATCAAAAACCTTAATTTCTTTTCGACTGAAGAAAGAATGACATGGATATCTTGGATGACATGGGGGTGAGTAAATTATCAGCAAAAGTTGTTTTAAAAGTGAACTACTCCTTTAAACTGTCTGTAGAAACATATTGAGTGGCTGAACATTTTGTTAATATACTTTAAGGTCCATTTAACCAAAAAACAATTATAAGCCTTTTACACAATGTATGTTATAAATGCATGTGTATACATTTTCATTTTTAAGTGATTTAGATACATGTACTAATATTTTAAATGTACTTTTATGTAAGCCATAATTTCTGTTAGCAGTTTAGGAGCATACTTTTTGGGACAATTTAAAAGAAATGTTCTTGTAAAGTTGCATTTTCATTGAGAAATTATAATTTACTTGGACCCTGAGGTAATGTCAGCTCATGTTAAATCTTAATATTGGCAGTGTTTGGAAATCTGTTCTAACATACAGCGCTGTACATTAGAAGGTGTTCTGCTTTTTACAAATAAAAAGCACAGGTTTTTCTCTTGTTTTGTACAGATGTTTTCAAACAAATCGGGTCTTTACTGCAGATAACACACATGGATCTTGTCTCACACAGTAGAATTACTTAGAGTAGAGTTACCTACAGTAGAGTTTTGACAACTGCACTGCAGTTCCTGCATTCACCAGCACTCTTTAGACAGTCATCTCTACATTACCAAATAGGCCTATTTCCTACATACACAGTAAATCACACCAGGGAGAAAAAATGTTGCACTGCACTGGTTTAGCATGTATTTATATGATGCCAAAAAAATTGTGTAAAAAAAAAGCAGCATATGTGCAGCCCAGAGACACATGATAACAAGATACAATAATATGTTTGATTTAAAGGCCATGATTTAAATCTCATGTAGGTTGCCCTGTTTACAATGAGCCCAAAGTGTGTCAGACCACATCTGGTGATACGAAATAGTTCCACCAAGGACAAATGTGCCATTTTTGTCAATGGCAATGTGATACATTTCATTTGCAGTTACAGGATTGTTCCCAGTTCTGTGGTTGAGATGTACTTTTTACATAATGATGAATACAAATAGATGATATGGAGCTCAGTTGGGAGATGTAAATTATGAAAGAGTTGTCTATTATTGATTGCTTAAACATAGTACTTCTGTCAAACATTTACAGTGAATGTCATGGTATCCAAACTGCAATTCTGTTGGGTTTTTTGGCTATGAGAGGGTACTCACATTCAGTCATTTGATCCAGTAGAACAACTTGTGATTATTAAATTTGGGTACGTATGTAAGCACGTAAGAATATGTAAAGCTCAATGGCTTCCTCTGGCGAGGTTGGTGGATGAAGACTGTTTTCTGCCATGGCAAGGCAACAAATGTCAAACACTGTACTATCACAGGGATGTGGTCCTCTATCACGACATTCCTCCCTACAAGCCTGTATCTTCTGTTGGGATGCCTCTTTAAGGTACTCCCTAGCACCAAAAAGTTGGGGTAGGGTGTACATCATCACTGGACGTCCACTTGGAGACACAGCATTTCTGGATGGTCGAATTCTGTGAGTGTTCCAGAGGTGAACAACATCCTGCAGTTCTCTCTAAATATAAATAAAAAGAGTGGGAAAGTAAGAAAATTAGTCCACACCGTTGCAATACCACCTGCAGGCAAAATAAATGCTTATGGTCCAGTATGATACAGTAGAGCCGTTTCTCAAACAGTTTCATGCATGTTAAATTCTATATTTAAAAACAATAAATCTCTGTATGTTAAGATTTGTGTTATATGATCAGGGTCAGATAAGTCATCCCTCTCTCACATACTGTGTCCCACTAATGCAGAGAAACAATTTTCTTTCACCAAAAATGTACATAAAAGTACCAGAATGAAATGAATAAAAGTAGATAGCCTACTCATAGTGGTGTACATTTTCCTTGTCAGTGTTTTACTATTATGATGTTTTTGGGTTAATATTAGATAGCAGTTTGTCCAACATCCATATAACAGGATTAATATTACAGCTGCATTAATGTTTGTGTTGCATTTTATTGTTGTAGATAGGCTGCTGCTGCTAATTCTAACTACTTATACTGAGATCCACATATCTCTTAAAAAGTCAACTATATGAAGGAACATTTTACATGTCTAAAGCACATTTCTTACCTCTATTATTTCAAGACATGTGAACTGTATTAGACTTTTGTCTAGGAAGTCACCGGAGAAGTCGTCAGAATCTTTTAGATCTTGAAATAGGTTGATCCAGAACTGTGCATGTTGCTTCTTCAAAAATCCCCACCACTGCTCTATCCGTTGGTTATGATTGCTTGAGCCATACAAATAGCAATTTCTCGAAAAGTCGTCCGTATGATCATGTCTCATGAACATCTGCATCTGTTCCATGTAACAGTTCTCTGTCCCTAAGTCTGAGCGAATTCGGGTGGCTGTCTCATTCCTTGATAACACCGCATCAATGAAGTATCCAGCGATGACCTTGGGATCACTACTTGTAGAGTATGCATGTAGCCATATCACCATTCGTGAAAACCCATCGATTGCACCATTTATGCAGATCCCATATGGTTTGAGTTTATCATATGAATCAACATGCCATAAAAAGTTCGGGCCTGGATTATGATACAAACGTCGCCGAAGACGATTCCGGCGCCTCAGTTGCACTCCATGGGGATCCAGTATTTTCAACAACTGCCTGATTGTCTCTTGTGTCACCACGTAGCCAGCCTGAATGCATTTCAGATGCATCATCTTGTATCCGTGAAGCATACCATATCGGTTTAACTGATCCTGGAGAAACGCAGCAATGTCAAGCAGATCAGAATGTTCTTTTCGTCTAAACAGGCGCAAAGTCTTGAGGTGTCTGCGCAAAGTTGACGCACTAATAACAATACCATTTATATTACTTAAAGACTGCAGTATCTCCCAGTGTCTCAAACCCAAAGTAAAATAAAACCGGATTAAATTTTAAAGACGGGGCATGTTTACTTCCATGCAATCCAGCTAAAATAGAGCTCCTGGCAGGATTTTGAGGGATCTCGTTAATTCAGAAAAACAGAGCAAAATAATTTTTTTCCATGAAAAATTATCTCGTAATTCTGAGATAATTAACTCGTTAATTCAGAAAAACAGAGCAAAAACTTTTTTTTCAAGAAAAATGTATCTCGTAATTCTGAGATAAGTAACTCGTTAATTCAGAAAAACAGAGCAAAAAAAATTTTTTTCTGTGAAAAATGATCTTGTAATTCTGAGATAATTAACTCGTTAATTCAGAAAAACAGAGCAAAAAAAAAAATTCATGAAAAATGATCTTGTAATTCTGAGATAAGTAACTCGTTAATTCGGAAAAACAAAGTCGATTTTTTTTTCTCAAGTGAATGCAATACGCTTCCGTACTGAATAGTACAACTTACCGCTAATTATACTCTAATCCAAAAGGAGACTCGTAGGAAAAAGAGATTGATGAAGTCCATGCCACGTACAACCACTTGTAGACATAAGAAAGAGGAGATAAAAGAAAATACATTGTCCTAAATAAGACAAATTAGTTTCAAGTATGTCTTTCAATGTTCTAAATGTACAATTTGTGAATTACATGTAATAAATACATGGCTATATTCAGTGAAAAACAAACAAGCTTTGTCGATTCTGAAATATTTTGATCAAGCTATAGGCCTACATACAGGAATTTTAACCAATTAATAGCCTATCGTTTGCTGCATGCTTAAAAAATACACAAAACATATTCCACAACAAAGTCTGTAAATGTAATATTCAGAACATAAGAATTAAAAAAATAAATAACTATAAACAAGCCAAAACTAAATAATTTAAAGCTAAAGTAAAAGTAAGGGGCATTATGCTCAACTCTCTCATTAGAATCAAAATGTTTCAACATTCGCAATGTATTTGGTAAACTAATCTTTATTATAGGCTTTGTAGCAACTTCACTCACGTTGCAATATCGACAGGAATCGAACGAAAAATATCGATGCGCAAAAATGTGCTTGGAAACATCAGTTGAGCGGTGCTTACGCTGAATGGTACGAATGTACTACTGACTATATAAACAGAGCAGTGTGATTTTTATATTAGGTTGACTATTTTATTATATTTTATTTTGACTATAATGAACAGTCTGCGAAGCCTGGAATGGTGTGTGTGTGTGTGTGTGTGTGTGGCGCGGCACTGGAAACAAAAGCATACTCCGTCACTTTGTTCATACAGGACATCATTCAAACTGCAAAGTGTTTATTTATATTTGTGTACACTTGCAATAAAACACAACATTGTGCTTTTGTCAAACTGTAAACTCTTGTCAAAATTTATCTAAAACTGTCACCCAACCAAAATCACACACAGTTTAAAAGCAAACACATTTATAATTAAAATGAGAATAAAGTTAGTGTTAATTACAATTTTAAAGGTGCTCTAAGCGATGCCGGTGTGGTGAATATTACGGTCACTCGGTGTGAATTGTCCGGGCGTAGGACCACATTAGAAAACACATAATTTTCTCACCCTGGTATCATTTGATAATATGTTGGGAGAAACTGATGGCTGAGTTTTGGTGAACTAACTCATTAAGTAATTACTTTTTTTTTTATCTTTTGTTGTACAGATCAGCCTTATAATACTGAGATGAACGGAAGGTTTCAGTCACTTTTGGGCTGATATATCTTATCTTGTGGAGTGTGTCATTAAAATGGCCTTGTAATGTCATGACACCCAGGTTCAACGAGCTAACTACGTTCTGCTGCGTTGCACCTTTGGGCTTGCATATCAAAGTTAAAACAGTGAGTGAAGTTCCATTGCACTAAAGACTGTACAAATGTACAGTTGCAGATGACGTGTTGCAGCATGTGTGTGTGTTTTTGCAGAGTTCCCTCAAGCCAGTCCATCCATGACACCCAGGTTCAACGAGCCAACTACGTTCTGCTGCTGCTGCTGGGGAAATTGACTGACTGCATCATCTAGGCCTTAGGATGGTTCCACAAAGAATTGACTGCATATACAACATGAATTTACTTCAAACTAAAGATTTGACTTTTCATACAGCAAAAGACACTGCATCTATTTGTCTCATTAGTTCTCAAAAAACTTTAACCTTACAGTTCATTAAATATTTAAACACAGCTAACTCAACATTAATTGTCTTTAAATCTTCACAATGTATAGCCAGAGAACTATCACAAAAGTATTTAGGAAAGTATAGGACATACAAAAGTATGTCTGTTTAAAGCTGTTGTGTATTTTTAAAAGCTCTATAAATGTCCTAGTTTTGTGTTAATAAAAATGTAATATATTACATCTCATAATTCAGTTGAATTCATTATGTATTGTATTGTGGAATTTAATTAAATTTTTATACAAGTTTTGGTTCACTAATTTTATTACATTACATGTTATTGTGTTGTATGATGTTCTGTATTAAGATTAAATTATGTCATAAATCGTAATGCATTAGTACACAAATGTCATGCTTGTAATAAAAAAAAGCATATTATGCCCTATTGCTTAATAACAAATAACTTTTTCACAAAACATACTTAAAAATGGTATTTCTTTAAAATAAAAGATTATTATATGAATTAAGGGGTTTGATTACATTAAGATTTGTGATTCCATGTTATTATACTGTTCTTTATTCTTTAAAATAAAAGATTATTATATGAATTAAGGGGTTTGATTACATTAAGATTTGTGATTCCATGTTATTATACTGTTCTTTAGTCAAGGCTTGACAACCAATTAAATATTTATACCCACAAAACATAGCTAGCATTCTGTAATTTATTTAAATGTCTAAACTGTTAATAAGAAAGTAGTAATATACACAAATAAACATTATGTTATGGCTCTTTTAATAAATAAAAGTGTACCTGTAACATATTGTGCCGATTATTGCGATAAAAAATAATGACATAATTATAATTGCACTATAACTGCTGTGAATACGGTAAGGCAGTATCAGTGCAGTATAAGCTCAGGTAAAGCTCATAGCACGATCATCGGATAACGTTAGCTGTATGCTATGCTACTATCTAAGCTAACTAAAAAACACACTAACAACGAGAAATGTTTAATTTCACAATATATAGCTTCGGTTAAATACTAGTATATGAAACGTATAATTTAAAATACATTAAATACATTAATGACTCGTTATACCGTAGTACAAACGTCTTATAATAAAGTGATTTTGTATGATTTGTAACCAGGCACCAAAGCGATTACCTATTAAACGTGCTTTGAACCAATCGGATTGCTTGGGTCCTACGCCCGGACAATTCACACCGAGTGACCGTAATATTCACCACAGCGGTACGGATCGAGTAGGGACACCCATGTTGGGCTTCAACTCTCTCCGTTGAAATCAACGGGGTCGCTGTGTCCATTTCTTTTACTGTCTATGAATAATTCGTTGTCTAAAGGTAGCTTTATCTTCTCAAATAATTCCGGAAAGATGGTGCTTAAAATCATGTCATCTTATCTACAACAAACTGGACTAAACATAAGGATTTAAACAAATGTAACTAAGATACAGTAGGTGGCGATAATGCTCCATATGGTTGCAAGTCGCCAGTAAAAACGAAGAAGAAGAAGAAGGTAGCTTTATCAAAGAATTCGTCGAAGTTGTGTTAGCTTGGTCGGCTAACTCGAAATGCTACCACTACATTACATGGACGTTTATTGATATACAAATGTGTTATGGACTAAATACTTAGCTGAATTGGATTGTATGGACCCTTTACAGTGTAATTAAACAGTTTTTGTTGGAATGTAATGGATCAATGGACTAACAGGAGGCTTCATAGGTGAGTTTATTCCATTTTGTGTGTTTTATTTTGCTGTAGGTGGTCTGACATAAACACCGATTGTACCCACTGTGTTTAGTGTATATTAAAATGGTTTACATCGTTCGAATGACAAGATTCTCAGCTTTCCAAAAATATAGGACATGTTTATCTTTTGATTTTTTGGGTTTTTTTGTATATCGCGAAGTTATTGCGCAATAGGGATGTTCGCCGGAGTCAAATGTGACGTCACGATATGGGCGTGGCCGCAAACTGGTTGGCAGAAAGAACCAAACTCAATACAGATGGCCTGTGAAGAGAATGAAGATGAATTCTCTAGTCGTGCATTGTGTACGTAATTTGATTTTTTGATCCAGCCACTTTTTATTTTACCCTTTTGTCTTGTTTCAGCCCAAACCCCATCTCTGCAATACAAATTAATAAAGGCTGCTTTGGTTTCTAAAGTAGTACTTCCAGCCTCCATGTATTAATGTTCATGGGTAGCCTGAATGGGTTCCGTTCAGACCTTAACATTAGGTATTTTACTGTAAGGTGTCAACAAGATTCAACAAGACATTTTCACCTGGCTATACCCAATGTTTAGATCTGTTTGGGTATTTATGCAAACTAGTACATACGTAATTAGATTATGCACTGTTTGTCTGTTAACAACAAATGTTAATAATGTTAATAACTGTTAACAACAAATGTTAATAACAAATGTATGCTACGTACCGTCCACGCCTCGCCCGACTTTTAAAAGGTTAAAAAGCCATTTTAAAATTAAATATGAATGCAGTTTTGGATTAAGTAAAAGTACAGTAAAGTCAAATAAAACACGTTTTATCTCCTGTATAGTTTGGTAACACTAGATACCAATCATTAACATTACTTAATGCGTTCGTTATCTAACATCAACACATTGAGTGAACAATATAGTTTTACAACATTAATTAATGTTTGTGAATGTTATATAATACAAACACTTGATTGGTCATGTTTGTTCACTTCATTCATTGTGCATTACATAATGTTAACTGAAATAATGTTAACTGAAATAATGTTAACTTTTGATTTAAAAAATATATTTTTAAATTAACCCCAAGGAGAATAATTGCGACCGTATATAACTACTGTTTTTTGTTAGGTCATTCTATCTAATGTTATCTAACAAATGGAATCTTATTGTAAAGTGTTTTTAATACTACAGTTTCCATCTTTGTAACCGTGATATACACTTTAATATATGTAAATTAATCTAAATTAAGCTTTGGTACCGAGAACCGTGGATTTTCACTGGCACCAAATACTGAAATGTTGGTACCGTGACAACACTAATATATTAGGGCTGGGTATTGTTAGGAATTTCACAATTCGATTCGATTTCGATTCTTGAGGATTCGATTCGATATTGATTTATTGGCTTCGATATCGATTCAATAATAAGTAAATACACAAGTAATTAAGTACCTGAGTATATTTTTAAATAATGTGCAGTATTACCAATGTTTAAGAACAAATTGACCCCTGCATGTTTCCTGTCATGGTTTATTTAGCAGAACACAATATTGTAACGTTACATGTGTTGAATACAAACCACAACTGTAACAAACAGGTGCTTTACTAACACCTCTAAAGTGCATGTAACTGTAAGTAGAAGAAAGTATATTTCTTTCTTCCTATACATTCAAGTTAAAAAAGAAATGTAAACAGAAGCACAAAATGTGCATACTCATAAACAAAGTGCAACCATAGATATTATAACATTACAAAGTGCTATTTTGTCAACACAATAAATAACACTGTATTGATCGATTGTCGAGTTTGCGCGAGCGATCATTGGTAACTATGCAACAGTGGAGTTACTATCCATTTGCGTTGATATTCCCAGAACAGCACACACACCGTCATCGGCTGACAGTTGCTTAGTTACCAATGATCGCGCGCGCGCGTGAACTCGACAATCGACTACTGTGGACTTCGACCGAAAACAGGAAGTAAATACAGGTATGTGAGCTGGCTGAATAAACATCACTTTTATTCATATCTTTCACATCTACTGCAGTCAGATTCACCGTGTCAATAAAATCACTCACATGGCTGTGCACTTGTAATGACACATCAAGGATGTTAAGAGGCTAAACGCAGGTTTAAAACTTGCCCCATTTAAGTCAACAGGGTGCACATTTTAAAAAGAGGATAACACGGTGTAGGCAACACCGATTTTGTCGTTGTTCTCTGTACTGATAGCACTCCAAATGTACAAAAAAAATGAACTCAATGTTAAAATTGACCGGAGTTCTCCTTTAACGTTGAGTGTTGCCCACAGCGCCGCCACTGGCCGGTGGGCTGAATCGATTCATTGGATTTGATGAATCGATATTGAATTGAGAAACAAATAATTGCAATGCATTGATGAATCGATATTTTTACCCAGCCCTATAATATATATATATATATATATACACTTTATTTCCTTATTTATGTATAATTGTATTTTTTCCACAATTTATTTTTCATTTATTTATGCATTTATTACCACTTTATTTTCACATTTATTCATTTATATATGTATTTATGTCTACATTTCTTTATTTTCTTTATACATTTATATATGTATATAGGGTTACCATCTTTATTCCGAACATACTGTAGAACAAACTGTTACAAATTCGGTCAGGATTTCTAAAATGTCTTGGCACACATGAAGAGAAACATCATCTTCAACTGCTCTGATTACAGACACTTTGACAAGGATGTACGTAAAGTGTCCACTATTAATCACATTTAATGTAAATGCACTGGGTGAGGCTGATAGCTTGTGTTTGTTGTTGATGAGACTCGCACAGCAGCTCATTTTAGATTTTTGGTACGTTTTCTTTGTATAATTATTTATGTATTTTATTTTATTTTTATTTATTTTTTTACATTTCTTTGTATATTTATTTATGTTTTTATTTATAATTATTTCAGTTTTGGCATTTAATTTCATACTAGGGCACAAAGTGCACCAGGACTGACAGTAGTGTCACCTGGTGGCAGCCCAGGTGATCCCCCATGTGGCCATAGCCGACATTGCTGCCATTGCTCCCTAGAAGGAGAGGAGGGGCTTTAGACACAACAGTGGTTGTGGGTGGGATCGCTTGGAAAACTGGATTTACAGGATTACAAGACAATATAAAAATCGAAGCATTCATTCATTTTACCATTCGGCATTAATAGATCTTGTGACCTAAAGAAACTGGTCACTTTTGGACAGGGTAAGGCAATTGCATTTATGATTCTTTGATAAAATATTCTATTGATGGCAGTCATAGGAATTCTGATAGATCGATATTAACAACCTAAGTTAATAACTAAGGATTTTTACAATGAAATTCAATCAATCAAAAACTTACTTTAGCTGGATAATGACTTCCGTCTAGAGCTGCTGTACAGCCAAAACTACCCAGCGAGCAAAAAGTCGTCTAGAACACGTCTAAAAGACGTAATTGTTAGACATCCAGAAGACGTCCTCACAGGAGCCAGAATGAAAGTTTTTTTTACGTCTTTTCTGGACATTGTATAGACGTAAATTAAAGACGTGCTACAGACGTAATTGTTAGACATCCAGAAGACGTCCTCACAGGAGCCAGAATGAAAGTTTTTTTTACGTCTTTTCTGGACATTGTATAGACGTAAATTAAAGACGTGCTACAGACGTAATTGTTAGACATCCAGAAGACGTCCTCACAGGAGCCAGAATGAAAGGTTTTTTTAACGTCTTTTCTGGACATTGTATAGACGTAAATTAAAGACGTGCTACAGACGTAATTGTTAGACATCCAGAAGACGTCCTCACAGGAGCCAGAATGAAAGTTTTTTTTACGTCTTTTCTGGACATTGTATAGACGTAAATTAAAGACGTGCTACAGACGTAATTGTTAGACATCCAGAAGACGTCCTCACAGGAGCCAGAATGAAAGTTTTTTTTACGTCTTTTCTGGACATTGTATAGACGTAAATTAAAGACGTGCTACAGACGTAATTGTTAGACATCCAGAAGACGTCCTCACAGGAGCCAGAATGAAAGGTTTTTTTTACGTCTTTTCTGGACATTGTATAGACGTAAATTAAAGACGTGCTACAGACGTAATTGTTAGACATCCAGAAGACGTCCTCACAGGAGCCAGAATGAAAGTTTTTTATACGTATTTTCAGGACATTGTTTAGACGTCAATCAAAGACGTGCTACAGACGTAATTGTTAGACATCTAAAGGCAGCCAGAATAAAAGTTGTACAAAACAGTGGCAGTGAGTTAGTTCTCACTGAGAAAAACCCAGTTACTCATTGTTAATAGTTGTCGTGTCATGAAACTGCAGACACACAGACCTAAATAAGATTTTAAAGAATATTGATAATATTGAATACTCAATTGAATACGGCATCTGTGTAGTGTATATACAAGTCTTGCATTTGTATATCTTATCAATATAATTGTAATAAACTGCTTACCATTTGCCTGTAAACCAAACTGATCACTCCAAGAAATCAACTATTTAAATCTCAAAATAAATATTTTATTACTATTTTTTTCTGCTGGACCAAAACTTAACAGCCAGAACATTAAAGTATAAATAAACACAATAAAACTTAAAGTCAGAACAGTAAAGTTATAAATTAACACAATTTCCCTTTAAACAATCTATAAAATGTTGTTAAAACAGTATAACATATCAATTAACAAAATGTGGCTGCTATAAGCTTCACAAGCTTCATTTATAGCAGCACGCCCCGACTCTCCCGGGGCATGTTTCAGATGATCGGCTGCAGACTTTATTTGGGCCTCTGTTGCAGCTGGGTCCCATTTCATGACAGCAGCTACAATCAAAGCAAAAAAATACACATGTAAAATAAATAAATGCAAACACCACTGTTGTGGTTCAGCTTGCAGCAGAGATGCATAGAAAATTTGAGTACTCGAATCAATAAAATAAGATAGTTATTAAATCACAAATCAAGTAAAATTACATCAAGCCTGATATAAAACAATCCACACACACATACTTTATGATGTTAGTTTTAATTAAAAAATTTAAATCAAGGAAATTTCTCTGGCTTTTCTTTCTTTTTGCTGTATCAAAAACGTACCGAACCGTGACACAAGTGTATCGTATTGAGCCGAACAATGAATTTTGTGAACCGTTACACCACTAACATAGGTCTTTAATAACTGTATTCAAATGTAAATAAATATATGTTTGTGAAAGGTTTTTTTATTTTTATTATTGTTTATGTTAAAACTAGGAGTGTGACCATTATAACCGTGAGACCGACGGTTATAGTTGAACTCTATACTCTATAGTTGAACGGTTATAGTTATATCATTAGAACTCTATTACCGCCAAAACCGTGTTATTAAAATATCTTAAATATAACAGACGATAAACACGGAGGCGCCGGCACGTGAACTGGAGCTCGTCTTATAAATGAACCGAAACTCAGCGTATAAGGTAGCCTCCTTGCCTCACAGACATGTCTACTTTTAAACAGAACAATTCAAAACATAAGAAAACAAGACTACAGACTGCTCTCTGCTTATGTAATAAGCAGATAATCCGTATGAATTGTGCATTTCTCTCTGGCGCGTTGACTACTGCGAAGATCGCGAGTCAGCATCGTCAACTTCATCTTTGCAGCCGACACTGGCAAAGAAAACACTTGTTTATTAATAAACAATTAAAATATCTCATTGCTATATTTTACATATTCATAATCATTACTTTTGCCGGTTCTTTGTGACAGATTTTAGGTGCTTATTGGCAGCGCCGCCCTTACATGTTACATGAACGCGTCACCACCGCATCACCGCACCCACCAGAATAGGTCTGTTTTTTTTTGTTTTGTTAAGGATTTGTTTACTGTGTGTGATTCATTTAATGGAAAGCTCAGTCACTGCTAGTTGTCTGGCTGTTAATTTTAAATAAACGTAGAGCAAGTAGCAGTGTCTGCTCGTTTATTCAAACTAAGTTGTCCTATAACAGACGAACGTCGCAACGTGATGGTTTTTTTTTTGTGAAAACCAAATCAAATGTGAAAGAGCCATGCGTTAAAAGTCAGATGGCACTTAAAGCTACTTTATGATTTGCTCTATGTTTGAACAAAATAAATAAATTGTTAACTATCTATACCATATTGAATTGCATAGCATCATATTTTTCTTCATTGCATCGTATTACATTGAATCGCATCGCGTTGAATTGAAATCAAATCGCACCGCATCGTAATAATAGTGAATCGCATTGCATCGGTAGCTGCTTATATGTAGCCTATCTTTAATGTATCGTATCGTTGGCTATGCATCGAGATGCGTATCGCATCGGCCTCAGTTATGGAGATGCACATCCCTAATACCTACATAGGAAAAGTAACTACATTTACATACTGTGAATAGTTTTCTTTAATCGAGAATCGTTTTTGCATCGAAAATCGCTATTGAGTCGAATCGTGAGCCTAAAAATCGGAATCGTGACATTTTCTGAATCGTACACTCCTAATATAAACACACAGCTGTTTGCTTGGAACACCCCTTTAATTGTAAATTTATTAAATCACATGTAAGGTTTATAAATAGTAGCTAAAGGAGAGTAAACTGATACCCCCTTTATTTTCTCTACCTTATGCCGTCCGAAAAGGTATGTGATTTTCTTTCCTCAGATGGACACATTTTAGAAAAAATAAACTAGACTTTTAGAAAAATTATCCATCTCTTGTGTTCGTGTGTCAAATACTGCAAGTGAATAGACACCAAAATGCTGAAGGTCAAAAAGTCCAAGAGCATTGTAAAGCTCACATGATAAATGCAGAAAACATCTTGTGTGAACAACACAGCAGGCTGTACTGTATGAAGTTTCTGGTGCATGCACTTGCATTATATTGGCTTACCATAATGGATAATTTTTAAAAAAATCTTTGTGGAAAGTCAGTCATATATACATCTGGAATGGCACGGGGAAAAAAAAAAATATTTTTTTTTATTTTGGAGTGCACTGTGCCTTTAAAATTGACTACGGTTTTAGATACTGCAGTGGATACTTACTAGTGATGGACTTGTTTCTCTGTTGGTGCCTGTTCTGCTCCGTAAACATTGTTCCAATGCTTGATCTAAAAAAAAAGTTAAACAGTGTGTTAATAGATTATTGATCTGAGTGACATAGGACCATTTTGAATGCGTTCCTTAAGTGTTATATAAATCTGGAGAACCCTTACTAAAATTAACAATGTTTTGCGACACTAACCAAATGGTAATAAATTATTGTAATCAATCCACCATAAAAACATGGTTTCTACACCTTTACTATAATAAAAACCATGGTTAATTTAGCAAATGTCCTTAAAAGAACAGCTCATCCAAAAAAAAAAAAGAAGAGTTCTCTCATTATTTAGCCTACTCACCCTCATGTTGAAACTGTATGAGTTTCTTATGTAGAACAATAATTAAGATATCTTGAGAAATGCCTTATTTGTTTTTGTTTTTCTCATGCAATGGAACATACAGTTGTTTTATTCCCAACATTCTTGTGTTTCACAAAAGTAAGTTAGACATTTATTTTTGGGTCAGCTAGGCCTGTAAACTCAAGAAGATAGAAGATAAAACATTGTCTGGAGGGTTTGACCCAGTGTGCCTTTGAGCAGAGTGTAAGTCTGCCTCTATTTCACGTGTATTTTATGACAATACTCACCATCTGAAGATCGTGTGGCTGGATAATATTTACTCCCAAAATGCCTGGATCATGAAGGAAACACACACAGCAATATTAGCTATTTGTTTTTACTTAGGCTACTAACAGAGACATTAGCAAAAGCTTGCTCACCAGCTCCAAAACATATAATCACTCGTTATTTTGACTGATCGATAACGTTAGACCTAACGTTAAATCCCGCGATCAACAATAAAAGCCTAAAGTTAGTTTGCAGATTCTTCTAGAGTCAAGGAGTGTGGTTCGAGTTCCTCTGTCTAAAGAGACAATGTTCTCAGTTCACTCATTGTAAAGCTCCAATGCTGAGTTTTATTTTATTTTTTATCATAAATTAGCAATACACATGCTAGCTCAGCACATAATTAGCCTAATACATTGGAATACCGTACTAATATAAATATTGCTCTAATCGCGTTTAGATTCTCAATTTAATACACTATATTTTGATGTATTAGAATTTGTATAAAATAAAAAGTTATTTACGTTACCTTCCGTAGATTGCAATATGTCCGTTGTCCATATTCCTTTGTTCTTCATTTACATCCCGCAACTCGCTCAAAATAAACATTTAGCAGTCCGATGTAAAATAATCCATGTTTTAAACAATGTAAAAAAGCCACAAAACCGAAGTAGGTCCCAAGCAGCAGCACACACACCCAGTCACTTCAACTGACGTATATTCAAACTTGACTCGTAAAGGCGCGCATAGTTGTCATTGGCCAGATTCCTGGATGACAGTCAGAATAACCAATCATGCTCAAAACAACTCGGAGAGACAGCCAATAGTGTGAAAACATTGCAATTACAGGACAATATGAAATGTTTTAAAAGAAAGAATAGGAAAAAATATACACGTGCTATTTCTTTTGTATTTGTATTTGTAGGCTGGCTGTTATATTTAATCAATTGGTTAAATGTGTTTTCATTGCAGTGCATGATTAAAAATTTAAGATTAAAAATGAAAGATTAAAAATGAAAGATTAAAAATGAAAGATAAAAAATGAAAGATTAAACTTACAGTAACTTGTATAACATATATAATAACATTTATTTATCACTGTTCTGATAAACAGCAATTTAATAGACAGTAACAGTATATATATTAAACAGAGTAAACATGTATTCATATAATTCTGTATGTAGACCTATGTGAAAAACTAATGGATTGGTATCATGGTGGTGACATTAGAGTTACTTCATGTGACCCCTAATGACCCTTTTCCACTTTCACAAATTCTTGACCTTTCCTTTAGAAACACTCTAATGCCTAATAAATGTCAACATGCTTTTTCACCCTGTGTGGTACTGTTACACAACCTGTTGGTTTAGGGTTAATCCTGTCCAACGCAACACTTTGCTAACATTGGCATAATTAAGTTACAACATAATACCCCGGGTTTCACAGGCAAGGCTTAAGCCTGTAGTCCAGACTAAAATGCACGTTTGAGCTATATATTACCTGAAAGCAACTTGTACTGACATATCTTATGTCAGTGCCATTGTTTTGTCTCAAGCTGCACACCAGTAATGTTTTTTTTTTTTTCTAAGGTACATTTTTAAAAGCTATAATTGAATGCCCAAATTTAACTAAGGCCTAATCCTGGCTTTATATCTAAGCCTGTCTGTGAAACCGGGTCTGGGTTAGAAATTAAGAGGTTAACCCTAACCTTAACCCTTGTCTACAGACTTTTATTTAACAGCATGGATACTCCAAAGTGTTGACTGCAGTGGTTAGGTATAGCATTGATAAAGGACAAAGATCTTCTCACTGTGACAGTCTGTATTTTAGCAATGATTGTTTGTATGGATTGTCCCTAATTGAACACACATGAACGCCACCACAATGATGAAAATAGGAAGTTATTTACTGTAAAATTAGGATTTTTTTTTACAGTGCAGTATGAACATCTGTTCTCAACTAGTTCTGGCTGTCAGTGGGCGTTTAGATTATGGCCAGATTGGACATCTTTATTCACGTCATTTATGGACTGTTTCTGGATGTCAACAGACGTCCAGATTATAGTCAGTATGAATGTCTTTTCTCAACTAGTTCTGGCTGTCAGTGGACCTTTAGATTATGGCCAGATTGGACATCTTTATTCACGTCATTTATGGACTGTTTCTGGATGTCAACGGACGTCCAGATTATAGTCAGTATGAATGTCTTTTCTCAACTAGTTCTGGCTGTCAGTGGGCGTTTAGATTATGGCCAGATTGGACATCTTTATTCACGTCATTTATGGACTGTTTCTGGATGTCAACGGACGTCCAGATTATAGTCAGTATGAACGTCTTTTCTCAACTAGTTCTGGCTGTCAGTGGACGTTTAGATTATGGCCAGATTGGACATCTTTATTCACGTCATTTATGGACTGTTTCTGGATGTCAACGGACGTCCAGATTATAGTCAGTATGAATGTCTTTTCTCAACTAGTTCTGGCTGTCAGTGGACGTTTAGATTATGGCCAGATTGGACATCTTTATTCACGTCATTTATGGACTGTTTCTGGATGTCAACGGACGTCCAGATCATAGTCAGTATGAATGTCTTTTCTCAACTAGTTCTGGCTGTCAGTGGACGTTTAGATTATGGCCAGATTGGACATCTTTATTCACGTCATTTATGGACTATTTCTGGATGTCAACGGACGTCCAGATTATAGTCAGTATGAACGTCTTTTCTCAACTAGTTCTGGCTGTCAGTGGACGTTTAGATAATGGCCAGATTGGACATCTTTATTCACGTCATTTATGGACTGTTTCTGGATGTCAACAGACGTCCAGATTATAGTCAGTATGAACGTCTTTTCTCAACTAGTTCTGGCTGTCAGTGGACGTTTAGATAATGGCCAGATTGGACATCTTTATTCACGTCATTTATGGACTGTGTCTGGATGTCAACAGACGTCCAGATTATAGTCAGTATGAACGTCTTTTCTCAACTAGTTCTGGCTGTCAGTGGACGTTTAGATTATGGCCAGATTGGACATCTTTATTCACGTCATTTATGGACTGTGTCTGGATGTCAACGGACGTCCAGATTATAGTCAGTATGAACGTTTTTTCTCAACTAGTTCTGGCTGTCAGTGGACGTTTAGATTATGGCCAGATTAGACATTATTTCTCAGTGTCATTAATCGACTAATTCTGGCTGTCAATGGACGTTCAGATCACGGCCTGGACGGACGGACGGGATATCAACCTGTTTTGTATGTCCACAGACGTCGCTTGCTCAGTGGGTATCTTTGTTGCAATCTTCTCCTGTTATCACTGTAAAGCTGCTTTGAAACAATCTGTATTGTAAAAAAATGCTATTTAAATGAAGGTGACCAATTTTTTTAAAAATATCACTTGTTTAATTTAAGCGACAACATATTATTACAATATACAAACGTAATTGTAATTCTACAATAATTAAATTTTCCCTGATACATAATATATATCACACTGGTGAAGTAAATTATTTGATTAATATGATTTTAGAAGCCAAAAGTTTTATTTAAAATCAATAAATCAAGTAAATACATTACTGTAGATTGGTAGCTGTCAGCTCTGTCCTGGAGACCCACCGCTCTGCACATTTTGTATGTCTCCCTTATCTGACACACTCCTAGCGAGCTGATGAACTGAATGATGTTTGCTAAATAATGAAGAAATACAAAATGTGCAAAGCAGTGGGTCACCATGATCAGAGTTGTGAACCAATGCTGTACACTACCACACTATCAGCTAGGAATAGCTACATTTATTTAAGGTGAGCATAGAGAGGTACTTAAATTGTGCAATCCTTATGTTAACAGGTTTGTGGAAATTGTAAAAAATAAGTTGCAGCTAAAATATTACAATAATAATTGAGAACACTTTATATAAAGATGTAAACTTCACTAAGATGAGGAATTAAACAAAACCTTACTTATTACATTATGACTTTTATGAGATATCATTGTCAACATATGTAGATACTCTCTTTTGTGTTTGTGTGTAACAGAAAAACCATGGGTGACCAATTCGACAGACTCCAGAGACCTGAGTAAGTTTCATTGTTTTGACATTATTATCTTGCCTGCACATTTTATAATATTGCAACATAGTTATTACAAATAAATGAAGTGAAAGTAGGTTTTATATATTTTATATACAAGGTAACAATAAGTATCCCATTGCATATAACCTTAAATGTTTTCTTTTTTAATGGACCTCATTACTTCATGCGTTCATAGACTGGAAACCGTTAACACTGCATGTTTTAAGGCAGTTTCTGAACTTGTAAAGGAAGGAATTGTCTCTCTCAGTAACATCTGCAAGTCCCTCTTGGATGCACATGTAGATCCCTCCACTGGCACGTGCTCCAATTACAAACAAATCAGGGAACATATTGAACACTCTGAACAGTCCATGAAAAAGGCAGAAACAATGATTCGTGAAAAGCTGGTATATTTGGATGAATGCATGGAGCAACTTCTTAGAGAGAAACACAATCTTGATCAGCAGAAGAACGAAAAATGCATGGATATAGTTAAATCACTAGAGGAAATGAAGTCTGCTGAGGGATTATTACAAAATTCCAAAATAGCTTTGGTACAGGCTGAAAAAAACGTAGAATCAGCTAAATATGCTCTAACAGTAATACAAGAAAGGATGAACACAGGTGAAGGTCTTGCAATTGCAGGTGGGGCACTGTTTGCAATACCACTTATCGGATTGATACTTGGTAAGAAATTTACTTTTATCATCCTCCTGAATAGTACATCTTACCAATTGTAAAGCTATGCATTTATTTAAGACATTTCTGATCAGACAAGATTTCTTGGTTTTGCCTCTAGGTCCAATATTTCTAACTGCGGGATTGGTTGAATTAAACCAGGCTAAAGATGCATTCAGTGCTGCTGAAAAGGAGCAACAAATGTATGATTTGAAAGTGAAGGAGAGCACTGAAAAAGTGCTTGAACACAATAACAAGATTGTTTGTGCACAGAGTGAAATTGATAAGACCAATGAGGCACTGAAGAGGATTGAGGGGGCAATCAAAGGCATTCAAAATGATCTAGAGGATGCTGGCAATATTCAGCAAAAGGTCAGGAAAGCTGTGAGCCTTATGGGTCGTCTTAGTGGAAGAGTCACTGTACTGGAGAAGCAAAGTAAATTTGTCATCCAGTGGGAGCCTATGGTGAAGACCATGGAAGATGTGATTAAGGCAGTAGTAAATATTGCAGAGAATCGGCTCCTCTGTAGTGATGGTCTACCAGGCCTCATACATACTTTGAGGGAGAATGTTGGAGGACTACAGGCTTTATGCAACTCACCCAGTAATTCTGAATATGACATCTATTGCTGATCGTCTCCATGTAACTCGCATAACAAAGAATTATATATATATATATATATATATATATATATATATATATATATATATATATATATATATATATAAAAAGTTTACTGATGTTTTCGAAACCACTGCAAGTAACTCTGGAAACAGTTGAAAATGAAATGAATGTGTGACAGTGCCTTTAGTAGCTGTTAAGCACACCATATCTGGCAAAACAGAGAAAGTATAACATCTGACCTGTATTGTACAACTATACAGCTATATCAAATGCTTGCATGAATCACGCTATTAACATAAGTTAAATATGGAATAATGGATTACATGAGAATATTATTTACATCTTATTGATTTCTTGGGAAGATGGGAACCTTTCTATTCCACTCTCTGCATATTTCAATGGAGCTTTTCTACATATTGCGTTCGTAATATGAATTAACCTCATTTCTAAATCATGAAAGGTGTGTGTGTCATTTTTAAATGTTAAAATACTACAGGGAGCATTGCATAAATTGTGAACTTTTATCTTTGAAGTTTGAATGATTTTTCACATAAATCAATATTTCATTAGGTGATACAAAATATATTTTTGTTTTATTGTCTGTATTACAGCATATGTAACCAGAATGAATGAGCAATGTAGCAATTTGTTTTCCTATCTTTATATATAGTAATTTACTTAAAGAAATCCAGTAAAAAAAAAAAAATCCAGAAGCAACTGTGAAGCAGGAAAATAAAAATTATATATCTTACTTATGTCTTACCATTTACTTAAGTTGTATCATTTGCTTGTGTTTTATATCATTTAACCATTCAGAACTTAAATATCATTTAATCAAATGTAATCATCATATTTTAAGAAATCAATATTATCTTGTTGATGTGGTTCTCAATACTATCATTTTATTATTATCATTTGAAGTGTGTTTAAATGCTTTCTTTTTTATTAATCTTTATGTCTCAAATGTACAGTGCTATGCATAAATTTAGACACCCATGCTAAAGTTGCCTAAAAAGAGGAATAAAAAATCATCTTTTGGAAATTGATCTTAATGCCTTAATTAAAAAAATGAGGGAAAATCCATCCTTTAAGGACACCAATTTTCTTTGTGAATGAATAATGTATCGTAAATAAATAAATGTTCTTCATTAAAATACAGGGTGCATAAGTCAGGACACCCCTATGTTAAATTCTCATAGAGACAGGAAGGTTTTTATTTTTAAAGGCCAGTTATTTCATGGATCCAGGATAATATGCATCCTGATAAAGTTCCCTTGGCCTTTGGAATTAAAATAGCTCCACATCATCACACCCGTCACCATACATAGGCATGGAGTACTTTCCATAAGATCATCTCAATGCAAATCAAACCAGCTATTAGGCTAACTGAGATAAAACCATGCCAGTCTCAAACAAGAAAGGGGCTTGAGCTTAAACTAAGCACAGGTGAATGAGATCCTCATAAGTGGATTCAGTCACCCTGCCACACACACACACACACATATATATATACACTCACCGGCCACTTTATTAGGTACACCTGTCCAACTGCTCCTTAACACTTAATTTCTAAGCAGCCAATCACATGGCGGCAACTCAGTGCATTTAGGCATGTAGACATGGTCAAGACAATCTCCTGCAGTTCAAACCGAGCATCAGTATGGGGAAGAAAGGTGATTTGAGTGACTTTGAACGTGGCATGATTGTTGGTGCCAGAAGGGCTGGTCTGAGTATTTCAGAAACTGCTAATCTACTGGGATTTTCACGCACAACCATCTCTAGGGTTTACAGAGAATGGTCCGAAAAAGAAAAAACATCCAGTGAGCGGCAGTTCTGTGGGCGGAAATGCCTTCTTGATGCCAGAGGTCAGAGGAGAATGGCCAGACTGGTTCAAGCTGATAGAAGGGCAACAGTGACTCAAATAACCACCCGTTACAACCAAGGTGGGCAGAAGAGCATCTCTGAACACACAGTACGTCGAACTTTGAGGCAGATGGGCTACAGCAGCAGAAGACCACACCGGGTGCCACTCCTTTCAGCTAAGAACAGGAAACTGAGGCTACAATTTGCACAAGCTCATCGAAATTGGACAATAGAAGATTGGAAAAACGTTGCCTGGTCTGATGAGTCTCGATTTCTGCTGCGACATTCGGATGGTAGGGTCAGAATTTGGCGTCTACAACATGAAAGCATGGATCCATCCTGCCTTGTATCAACGGTTCAGGCTGGTGGTGGTGGTGTCATGGTGTGGGGAATATTTTCTTGGCACTCTTTGGGCCCCTTGGTACCAATTGAGCATCGTTGCAACGCCACAGCCTACCTGAGTATTGTTGCTGACCATGTCCATCCCTTTATGACCACAATGTACCCAACTTCTGATGGCTACTTTCAGCAGGATAATGCGCCATGTCATAAAGCTGGAATCATCTCAGACTGGTTTCTTGAACATGACAATGAGTTCGCTGTACTCAAATGGCCTCCACAGTCACCAGATCTCAATCCAATAGAGCATCTTTGGGATGTGGTGGAACGGGAGATTCGCATCATGGATGTGCAGCCGACAAATCTGCGGCAACTGTGTGATGCCATCATGTCAATATGGACCAAACTCCCTGAGGAATGCTTCCAGCACCTTGTTGAATCTATGCCACGAAGAATTGAGGCAGTTCTGAAGGCAAAAGGGGGTCCAACCCGTTACTAGCATGGGGTACCTAATAAAGTGGCCGGTGAGTGTATATATATATATATATATAATGCTTTTTTTACACAGTGTGGTCACAGTAAATATTGATTGATTTACTTAATAGATGTTAATTGATACATAAAATAAATTTTTTTAAAGTGATGGTCATTTTATTGCATTTTACACCAGTGCTTAACTTCTAAAATCTTTTAGTAGGCTATCATATTGATTAAGAAATGCACGCACAATTATCATTGAACTTGATAAATGTTGCAGATATTTTAGGCTATCCACAAACAAATTGCTTTCAAATTCATGTGCAAAATTCAGAATTCAACGAATGTGCAGCAATTGGTACAAATAGAGACATTTTTGTGTATAAAATACATTTTTGTTTTATTTTGTGTTAGTGATTATTTGCGCCTACATTTATTGACGTCTAGTGATTATTTGCGCCTACATTTATTGACGTCTGAGTCGATCTCATTTGAGTGTATTCGGCAATTTGCTTAACGTGGAATTAAACGCGTTGTGTTCTGAGCTCATCAGATTTTGTTATAGCCTACATATACTTTATTAGTATGATTATTTACTGTGTATGGTCTGTTAGTAAATTTGTTAAGGTTTGTATTCATTTCGATATGCCACTAGAGGGCAGAATAAGACCGGGAATTAAAGAACGCATTGTAGTTATGTTGACCTACTGTTTCTGGGTTTCTATGGGAGGCAGGCCCGGCGTCAAGGGGGGGCTTAGCCCCCTCTGTGATGATCTCAAGCCCCCCTAGTGGTGATCTGAATAATGATTATGTGACTGAGGCTGAGCGTTTATGCAGGGTTTTTCTAAACACTTATGAATAAGATAACAATAAACGAGAACCGTCTGAACTGTTCTCGACTTTACCCCTTTTGTACACTGCACACGTCTGCAGCGCATTAAGCCTCCGACAATATTTTATTAGGCTATTTGGCTACCGTTCACGCTCACCGGTAAAACGACGTTCACTCAAATCACATGAAATTTCTCTGTGTAGGCTACTGCACTATATGTGTTGTAACCATTAAAGAAAACGTATTTAGTTTAATATTTATGTTTAAATTTTATAATGTTATTTTTTTATTTCATATATGTTGATTATGAAAAGTGAACAGCATTAGCCTAAGATGGGATGCATCATAAGATGCGCAATACATCGGGAGTTATGGAGACATGATTTTGACCACTTCATTGAGTTTTGTTTTGTAGAAAGTCATTCATTAAATTTAATTTCGATTTGTATAAATTATCTCAACGTTAATCAATATTTCATCAAACAATTGCCTGAATTTAACAAATAAGCAGCAAAAATAGCAGACAATCATGGAGACACACGCCGGCGCCATCACTTCATTGTACGTGAACTTGTGCGCGTCTTGTAAATGAACCGAAACTCAGCGTATAGGCTACTTGATTCACAGAAATATAGCCTATCTATAGACGGCTTGAAATAATTTTAAATGAAACAATTAAAAACGAAAATAAATAGGCTATTCTCTGATTATGTAATCCTGTGCATTTCTCTCTTTAAGCGTTTAATTTGAGTAGACGAGATAGCCTATATTACATTTAAAACCTAAATAACACGTCATATCTACATTGGCATTTGGCCTGGTACTGCTTTGGCTATACCGTCATGACGTTTTTTGAACATCTTATTACAACGTGCAAATTACGTTATTTTAACACCTAAATAAAACTGTGGTAATGAGTCTCGATTTCTGCTGCGACATTCGGATGGTAGGGTCAGAATTTGGCGTCTACAACATGAAAGCATGGATCCATCCTGCCTTGTATCAACGGTTCAGGCTGGTGGTGGTGGTGTCATGGTGTGGGGAATATTTTCTTGGCACTCTTTGGGCCCCTTGGTACCAATTGAGCATCGTTGCAACGCCACAGCCTACCTGAGTATTGTTGCTGACCATGTCCATCCCTTTATGACCACAATGTACCCAACTTCTGATGGCTACTTTCAGCAGGATAATGCGCCATGTCATAAAGCTGGAATCATCTCAGACTGGTTTCTTGAACATGACAATGAGTTCGCTGTACTCAAATGGCCTCCACAGTCACCAGATCTCAATCCAATAGAGCATCTTTGGGATGTGGTGGAACGGGAGATTCGCATCATGGATGTGCAGCCGACAAATCTGCGGCAACTGTGTGATGCCATCATGTCAATATGGACCAAACTCCCTGAGGAATGCTTCCAGCACCTTGTTGAATCTATGCCACGAAGAATTGAGGCAGTTCTGAAGGCAAAAGGGGGTCCAACCCGTTACTAGCATGGGGTACCTAATAAAGTGGCCGGTGAGTGTGTATTTAAATTTAAGATGTGGTTTAAACGTAGGCTACATGACGTAATTGAAAAAAAAAAAAGGGTGAAAAGTTGTGAAAAAGTTTTGTTTGTTGGGGCATTATCAAACAATTTAGGTTAGCTTTGCATTTGGAACTTATTCTGTTATGTGTTCGTGTTTTATCCTTGTCCACTGCTACTAAACTGTTCTGTTTGCATTTGCGTAGTCTATAACAAGTAGGCTATACTAATCTCAGACGTCAATAAATGGAGGCGCAAATTATAATCAAACAAAAATGTATTTTATACACAAAAATGTCTATTTGTACCAATTGCTGCACATTCGTTGAATTCTGAATTTTGCACATGCATTTGAAAGCAATTTGTTTGTGGATAGTCTAAAATATCTGCAACATTTATCAAGTTCAATGATAATTGTGCGTGCATTTCTTAATCAATATGATAGCCTACTAAAATCATAATAAAGCCTACTACAAAAAAAACAGATAAGTCCAGAATATGAACGCAAAGAAACTGTTTTACTTGACTTGGCTTGCACTGCCTTAGCCTACCACTACTGCGAAGTAGTATTATTATTATTATTATTATTATTATTAATAATAATGTAACTATTGTTGTTGTTGCACTGCATTCGTTGAATTCTGAATTTTGCACACATAATTGAAAGCAATTTGTTTGTGGATCGCAGCCTAAAACATATCTGCAACATTTATCAAGCTCACGGATAATTGTGCGTGCATTTCTTAATCAATATGATACTAAACTCATAATAAAGTATAGCCTACTGCAAAAACCAGATAAGTCCAGAATATGAACGCAAAGCGTTTCATTTAACGTTAAGCATTTTCCTCCCATAGAAACTCATTATAAGAACGCTAAATGTAGCTTAATGCATATTAGAATGCGCCCCTTATGTCGAAATAACGAGATATTTATGTCGAAATAACGAGATATTAATGTCGTAATAACGAGATATGTCGTTATAACGATATATTATGTCGTTATAACGATATATTATGTCGTTATAACGATATATTATGTCGTTATAACGAGATATGTCGAAATAACAAGAAAAGTTTTCTTTTCTATTTTTCCTCACCTTGATGAATAAAAGTATTGATTTATTTGATTTCTTTCCCAAAAAATAAATAAATAAATTCTTACTGACCCCAAACTTTTGAACGGTAGTGTTTAATGTTACAAAAGCTATTTCAGATAAATGAAGTTCTTTTGAACCTGCTATTCAAAGAATCCGGAAAGAAACATGTAACAATTTGTTTTCAACAATGATAACAATGATCGCTACTTTTTCTGAAAAAAAATGGCGGATGGTCGATCGCGTGTGGTCGCTGCTCTGTTACTCTATACGCTAATTTTAAAGTTTGTCCATCCAGCAAATGTCTCATTTAAACAGTCTCATAACAGCATAGATTTAAAAAAAAAAAAACTACAATTATTAACATGGGATCTTTTATAAATAAACAAACATGATACATTGCTTCTCTGGATATGGAGAGTATGCGTTCACTATCACCTTCTTTACTACACGTCGATTTTACCGAAGAAAGTTGGAAGGAACGGTATGCGAACAACAACACAATAATGCTGTGATAATAGCCATCTGTTTACTTTTGTCCGGGGACATTCACCAGTGCTCTGGTCCAACCATTGCAACAGATGAGGGAAGCATTGTTGACAATTTCATCAGCAACTCCACCACTACTTAGGTATGTAGCTCATTCAGAGACTAGGCCTACTCATGTTTTGAAACTAGACAGCAAGCTTACATGTATGTGCCGTTTGCCGGTCGGAGGCCGTGACTGTTTGCACGCAAACGCAGTTCAAGTGATATGAAGTTGAATGAGATGGAGTTGAATGATAAACTTGATGTACATGATAATAAGAAGCATGCAGTGATTAACAGAGCAATACAAAAGAACCGTCAATTTAAAGTTTTTCAAACTGTAAATAACTCTAGAATTATTTGGGATCTGAATGTAAAACCGAAGGGTATATTAGGTGGACACCTAAATATTAGGGCTGGTCCGAATACCATTTTTTGAGCTTCGAAGCTATGGTAGTAATGAACATCGAATATTCGAAGCTTCGGAAAAATTAATTTGTATAATTTGAATTTGAATTTTCTAAGCTTCGGAATCTCTATAAGCTATGTCTGTCTGTCCGTTTGCATTTTGATTATTTCGAGAACCGTTCATCCAAACGACTTCACAAGGGAGTGCAGCATTTGGTGAAATATAGATAGACAGGAGAGACGCGACACGTTCAGAATTAATAAACATTTAATAAACTACAGAACAGCGCGAGCGGGAAGCGGCGCGCCTCACGCGAACAGAGCTTACCGGTATATGCTCCGAGAACGGACACTGTACTAGTGATATAAAACACACACACAGCCCAGATAGCAAGGTGACATTGATTAAATGTTGAAATTCCATCAGAATCATCATTTTGGTTGAGGTTGAAAATTCAATGCTAAAATAATATTGAATCAATGTTGATAATTCAATGTTTTTCAGTGTTGAAAAGACAAACATTGAATCAATGTTGATTTTTGGTCAGCTTAAATTTCTCCACTGGTTGCCAATCATTGGTTGCATTCCAACCGCCAATCAGATCAAAGCGCGGCATAACAGATTTCATGCACGGCATAAGTAGATATCAGGCGCGAAACAGACACACAGATGAAGCATTCGGGCAACGACGGAGTGTTTTTTCGAGGTAAGTTAATCTTATAAATCTCAATTTCATTTCTCATTTTTACTTCTCTATATTTCTTACATGTTTGCTTTTCCTGTTTGAATGAACTGCAATGTTACATTTATTAGTCACATGAACGCGCGCCGTGTACAAACCAACGGCCAGGATTTTACCGAATAATATATTACATTTCAGTTTGTCTTTTACCAAATGCCATCGTGGCTAAAACCAATAGTGGGTAACGTTAAATTGTTAACTTTCATTCTAGGGCGAACTAAACCTCAAGCGCGCTTTTCAGACAGGACGCAGAATGCGCGGCTCTGGCCGCTGGGTCCAGCGTTGCCCTTCAGATACACTGCGATTTGCGCTGCGATTTGCGCTGCGCTATAGCCAGAGCAAAGTAGGCGGAGTTTGGATGTGCAGGTGCCGCTGCACAGCCTATGAGCGAGCCAGATGCTGAATGTGTTAGCTGTGCAGCTGCAAATGCGTTTTACACGTTTTACATATAATCTTCAATAAATCGAGGAAAATGAGTTTCCCTGCACATTTACACATATTTAGAGAAACGAATATCCCCCCCCCCTCCGTCTATAAGGGGGATAACATGCTTATACCGTCTATAACAACAAGCCTATAGTGATGGGATTAACAAAGCTTTGAATCAATTTAACTATTTGCTTCAGAAAATGATTCATGGTTTCGAAGTGTTCGAAACACTACTCATGTATTTCTTTAATGATCCTTTTTTTTCTCTTACAGTGTTCTAAAGCTGATTTCTCTTCCAGACAAAAGGTTCCCTTTGTAGTAAGCCTGCCATTTTTTTTTTTTACTAAACAACGCACCATTTGCAGAACAATGTCCTCTCGTTGGTCTAAGAGGCGACACTTGAGAAGAATAGTACAGTCAACAGAGTCTGACATTTTGCGGGAGTTTCAGGAGGCTGTCAGACAGAAACAAGATGTTGTTGTTGAATATCCTATTGTGAGCGAGCATTCTGTTTTGGTTGCCGAGGAGTCTGGTTATGTATGTGATAACTCAGAGTTTGCTGGTCCCGTTTCTGACGAGTTTGCTGGTCCCGTTTCTGACGAGTTTGCTGGTCCCGTTTCTGACGAGTTTGCTGAAATGCCAGGATCCCAGGTCATTAATTGCACAGGTTTAGATTCATTTCTAGTTGACAGTCCTCACAATTCAGCAGGTAGTGAGTCAGATGACTGCGAAACTGAAGGCAATGATACTCCAACAGATGATTTTCTCTTACGGAGTTTAAGATATTGGGCCACAACTTTTTCTGTGTCACTTGTTTCATTAACAGCACTTCTGAGTATTCTGAGGGTTTTTCACCCCCAACTCCCAAAGGATGCAAGGACAGTCCTTAGGAGTCAAGTTGATGTGCCTACTACCAAAATGGAGGGAGGAGAATACTACCACTTTGGCTTGGCAAAGGGACTGCTGTCCCGTTTAAAATGTTTGACCTTGCCAGCAAATTTGCATTCACTAAAGCTACAATTCAATATTGACGGGCTTCCTCTTTTTAGAAGCTCCAAGGTTCAGTTTTGGCCAATTCTAGCTTTAATCAATTGTGATTACAGTATGTCCCCGTTTATTGTTGGTCTGTTTTGTGGAATTAGCAAGCCAAAAAGTGTGTTTGAATACTTAAGCACTTTTGTTAAAGATTTGACACACTTGCTGACTAATGGCATAATTTACAACGGTAGAAAGTTGCAAGTCATTGTCTCTTCATTTGTGTGTGATGCACCTGCTCGTGCATTTGTCAAGAACACTAAGGCTCACAATGGTTATGCTGGGTGTGACAAATGCTGCCAAGTAGGGGAGTGGAAAAACAAGATGACATACCCTGAAACAAATTCAAAACCACGAACTGATGAAGACTTTGATGCAATGCTTGATGATGAACATCACTTAAGACAGAAGCTTTCTCCTTTAAGTGGCATTGTAAAAATGGTCTCAATGTTCCCATTAGACTATATGCACCTTTGCTGTTTAGGTGTCACTAGGAAGCTACTTTATATATGGACAAGAGGGCGTTCTCTGCCCACACGATTATCTACTCAGACCATAAATGAAATTTCTACAAAACTTATGATGCTCCGTTCCTACACACCTGTTGAATTTAACCGTAAGCCCAGGTCACTGACAGAGATTGATCGATGGAAAGCCACTGAGCTTCGTTCATTCATGTTGTATACAGGGCCCATTGTACTCAGAAACAGCATTCCAAGTGAGCTGTATGATAATTTCATGTTGTTTTCCGTTGGGATGTGTTTTCTTCTCTCTCCTGGCACCTCTGATGCCATGGTTGACTTGTCTCATAAAATGCTTGTCTCCTTTGTGAACCATTTTGGAGAGCTTTATGGCAAGAATGAAATTGTGTTCACCATACACCAAGTAATACACCTTGCAGATGAGTACAGGCGTTTTGGGTCTCTGGATAATGTGTCTGGTTTTCCATTTGAGAATTATCTAGGACAGGTCAAGCATATGTTACGTAAGCCACATTTACCATTGCAGCAAGTAGTAAAAAGAATATCTGAAATCCCATGTGTGCACATCCCAGTCCCATTCAAAGAGTGCATTTTACATAGCCTCCATTTTGATGGTCCATTGCCTCCTCAGTTTAGCTTAGCTGAACAATACAAAAAAGTTACTACATATAAATATACAATATCCACACAGGAAGGAGATAACTGCATACAGGTCGGAGATGCAATTGCTCTTGTTAAAAATATAGTTAAGGTGGAAGAACAGATATTTGTTCTGTATCAAAATTTCAAACACCAGGAGTCATACTTTTCATATCCCTGCATGTCTTCATTCATAGGGTGTTACAAGGTCTGGCAGATGCATGACAATCTTGGTGTAAGCAGACTGGCATACATCCAAAATAAATGTGTCCTCTATCCTGACAAAAATGGCTTCATTGCAATGCCTATGCTTCATATGAAGTGAGGTAGAGTTTTTCTGTACATTCTTTTTTTTTATTTTCAATTTTTTCATTTGCCTTTTTTTTTTCTTTTTTTTTTTAAGGTATCAAAATGGAGAACAAGCAGCAATGGTGCGTTGTTCAATTTAAAAATGGTGGCACTGAAATAGTCCCCCACAACTGGCTTCATGGTGACAAATTAACATGGCCACCATTCTCTACCAAAGAGAGAGAGATCCAAATTTCATGCGGCAGTAAAAAATTACCTCCAGCCAGGTGACGGATGGATTTTCTATGAGCCAGTGAGACGTTTAATTAGTCGTGGTAAGTAGAGTAATTGCTCATCCGCATGTCGTTTCAAACCCATACGATTTTTGTTCATCTTTGTTCCCATTCAACTTTTACACAAGTTGACACAGTTCCCTAGCACTACAAAATTATTCCAATATAACAATAGGCATTCAACAAGCCAACATAAATACCAAAGATAGATATAAAAAAACCATTTTCAGGTAGGTCTAACAGTAGTAGTAGTAGTGGTAGTAGTGTACAGTTTGAAGGCCCGCCCCCCCCCATCCTTCCTCTTAAGGGTGTCTTTTGAATGCTTTCAGATACTTATGATGAAGCCCAAAGAAGCCTGCAGAGATATTTAAAGGACAATTGTGACACAACTGATATTCAGTCAGATGAGGAGTTTGATGGTCGACAAAGACGGAAGTCGAAGTAATGTTATTTAAATGGACAAAATAATAAAGAAAGTGATAATTTTATTTATGATTCTGCCCATCATGCTGTCTGATTCTTTATTTCAGACCAAACCCTATATATGACCAGGATGTTGACTCAGAGGAGGAAGGCATCGAGGTTAAAAGGAAGAAATTTACTAAAGCTCCAAGAATTGAGATACCAGGTATCGTGTTTGTTTAGTTATTTATTTATGGTTATTGTAGTCTGTATATTCAGGAATATATATGTATATATTGGTTGACTAATTGCATGTTTATATTTTATTTATATTTATTTGAGGTATGGATGATAAGCGAACATTTGGATTTCTTGCCCTGAAACACTGTCATTACCACAAAGAACCGCCATTAACGATATGTGAACTGAACTGACTGCGTGACTTCGCCACAAGGGTTTTTTTTTTTCTGCAACTAATCCACTAATACACTTTTGGTCGGCTAAGCCACTTCTAGTCAACTATTAGGGGACAACCCTAAAAATCACACACTTAATGTAATGTGTGGCCAAGTCTAAAAATCCTAAATACTTTTTCAGCATTTTAATGATGATATGTTTTTTCTTCTTCACAAGTCTGATGTTAATCAAGGACTATAGACTATACAGTGTCTGTCCCAGGCTTTAGTTGGCACCAATAATTAACTCCTTCCTCTACAGCAGGACCTGGAATTGTTGGTGCGAGCAGTGGAATGGGGAAATCCTTAAGAAACAGTAGGCTACCTATTGTAATTTCAGGATGAGATTGTTTTATATACTAATGTGTCCTGCGTACATTAAAATAACACTTCCATTTGTGCTTGTTTATTTTAAGGCAAAACCAGTCAAATAAATAGTCAAGCAAAAATCTTGACTGCCTTGACTAAATTAATCAATTCTTCTAATTATTGCATTTTGTGTTTTTTTCACTGTGATGACTCTTAGTCAAGGGACCCTCTGCTGCTGGTGCCCAATGTGACCCTCTTCATTCTGAGGTGAAAGCTGCCCATGTGCATCACCATGAGCCCAGTGTTCATCAACTTTTACCCACTGGTACCTTACCAATATCTAAACTACCGATAAATATACTACTAAAGTGGATAGTACTACTTTGGTGGCACTTTAGCAGTTTGGTCAACTGTTGTTTTTAAATGTGCTTTTATATATACATTTGTCTTGATTAAACAAATATGAAGTAATATTGCTAATAAATACCTGACCTTGTGTCACTTAACATGTCTCCTTTCAGCAGATGAGCAAGTTGATTGCTGGCCCTTCAATGAGATGCAACAAAATGGAAGAAATTGTATGTACAGCAGTGTAGTCAACTCGCCGTTATTAATATTGAGTTTTATACAATACAGATTGTAGCTTTACAGGGATACAAAAAAAAAAAAATTCCATTGTTCAGCTTTTACAAAGTACTGGTATTCTTATTTTGATCAACTCTGTGTGCTTCTTTTCAGCAGCACCTTCACACAGCATGGGCGATTACTATAGTATGTACAATGTTAACTATTTGCAAAAACAATGTTGAATGCACATACATATGCAGTATATTGTAGAACCATTATTTGTTGTATTTTTAGACCCACTGTATGAAAACCAGAGTGCCTTTGGTAATTTAAAAAGAACATCTACAGACTTTTGAGAATTTTGCCTGTATCTGTCTATTATGGATTAGTTACTTTTGTATTACCAAAATTACAATGTTTGGTTCAAAACCTAATGGCTATGTTTTTCCCTCATTATTTTTCCCTTATTGTAGGCCCATCAGAGGGACATTTCCCAAGTCTGCTCCCATATGGTAAGAATTAATTTCTGCCAATTGGTACCTGCGACAGGTGTTGAATATTCTTATTCTTTTACATTTTTGTTTGTTTTTTAATTATAGGTCAGAGAATGGAATCTCCTGATCCAAGGCAGATGATTAAAGGCAAGTAATTAAGGAATTTACTAAATGTATATCTTAAAGCATATTAAAGTTGATACAGTCTTAGATTTGTAAATGGATGCTGTTGAAAAAGACATATGCTGGTTAAGGTATGTTTTGAAGCATGGCAGCTGGTTTGAGCCGGTCATGAGCTGGTTTAGGCTGGTGAAGTGCTGGTCCTAAGCAACTAGCTCTAGCTCAGGACCAGCTCAAACCAGCTGCCATGCTTCAAAACATATAACTTCTTTTAACTGCTTTCCCTTTCAAGACATAGCAAATTCTAAAATGGCAGAAACGCTGGCAGAGCTAGTGTCAGAAGTAAAAGCCCTCCGTCTAGAGGTCCAGGGTTTCCTGAGACGGCAACTGCCAATTTCTTCTCCACTACCTCTTTCACTCCCTCTAAAAGACTTGACTGAGTTCGAAGCAGCTGAGCAGATTCTTGAAAGTGAAGATGCCAGGCATGCGATGGTAAGCAAGTTTTTTTCATTCATTTCATTCACATATCTACCATGCACATTTAAAAAAAAATGTTTTCTAACAGGACATTTTGTTTTTGTAACCTATCCATTTTCTATGCAAATATTTTCCTGACACCTTACTAGGTTGGCCGTTTTGCTGTAGTGGGAGGAGCATCAGTGGATGCACGCATCAGGAGGATGCTGGCCTGTAGTATAACTAATGAGCTGGCCTCTCAGATGAACTGGGCTGGGAAGAAAATAAAAAATGAGCAAAAAAGGAAAACAGCTTTTAAAGAGACTAGGCTCAAGATGTGCATGTTTGGTAAGTCAGGGCGCCAGTGGGTCATTAAAAGTCTTAATTTCAGTTTTATCAAATTAAACTGGCTATTGAATTCTGCAAATTATGTTTTAAGGCCTAAAATTTAGGACCTCTTAACGTTAAAGCTTTTGATTATAACATTTTAAGATATTTTAGACTTTATATGACTATAATTTGCTAAAGGGGACCTACTTATTTACACATACTCCCAAATATATATTTTACACACATTTTTGTGTGTGTGTAAAATGTGAGCAAAATGCTTACATTGTTAAACCCTGTTAATTTTAGTTAATATCTTCCTTTACTTTTTTCACGAACTATTTCAATCTTTTCAACTTGCTTTTCCATTTAGTCCTCCTGTGTGTATGCAGGTGCTTTAAAGCGAAATGTCTACTCTATACCAAAATTAATTAAATAGTCTTGATTTTGTGTGTGTTTTAACTTAAACATTATATACAATTTCAAGTTGCACTTAATTTTGTAACACATTTGTATTTTATAATTAGTCACATTTCCCAAAAAATTTATTTATTTATTTATTTATTTTTTTTGTCTAGATGCCTTACAGCAGCAAGGAAAAGCGGAGAAAAAGGAGGCCTCTGAGTTTGTTTTTTCTGTGTCTGTACAAAAATGGCTCCGTTACGCCCCTGAACGGCTTGGGGGTATTGCCCGTGGAGGAAACCCCTGAGTTCATTTAGAATTACGGTATGGTATTCTACCCTACTCTATTGGAGTAGAGGTAAGTGCATTTGCCTAGCATTTGCCTATTAGAGCAGCCCCTTCTCTACCTACTTTCAATTATTTTAAATACCTACCTTTTTATTTAGCAAATTGATTCTTTTCTTTGGTTGGTTTTATTTCTGTTTTGGTTCTCCTGTTTTATGGTCCCTCTTAGTTATGTTGCTCTTATTTTATTTTATAATGCTTGTTATATCGTGTTTTTTTTTTTTTTATGCATGCTGTATCTTTTGATGTTGTTCTTCTGTGAAGCTCTTTGGTCTGTTGTAAATGTGCTACATAAATAAAATTGAACTTGAAATATTTATCAGAGTAATGTTTCATTCTTTCTTTCCTTAGTCCTGTGCTGTTTTTGTCTTTGTCACCACGTAATGCCATTTTTGTTTCTGAATGTGATATTTCCTACTCAGTTTTGGGGGCATAAATAAATACATTTGCTTGTGAACTGAAAGATGTAGTTTCCTTTGAATGACATTTTTGATTAAAACCCACATTTAATTGCAAACCTATATGGTCTCTGACTGAAAGGAGTCATTTAAAAATTCAAGAATAGTACAAGCCTAACTAGCATAGAATCTTGCTGTAGCCTACATAAAGCAAGATTGATTTTACATTGATTTAATGTTGATTCAATGTTAAAAAAGTGATTTAATTATGGTTGAATTAATATTGATTTTATGACCATAATGATTGATTTTTCATTGATTTTTCATCATTGAAATAACATTATTTCAGGGTGCAAACCTGATGAAAAATCAATGTTAAATTTCAACATTGATTCAATGATCTTTTGGTTAATGCATTAACATTGATTCAATGTAGATTCAATGTTGGTCTGTTATCTGGGAGGTCTGTTAACTTAAGGAATATTTTAATAAGGTAGTCTAATATTTTTCTCACTAATAAATTACTGACAAAGTAGGGTAGATATAAATAAAGAAGTGGCGCGCCTCACGCGAGAAGGGCTTATAATGCGCCGAGAATAAAACACACACACACACAGGTCTTTTAACTTAAGCAATATTTTTAATAAGGTCGTCTTATAATATTTTATTCAGTGACAAAGTAGGGTAGATTAAATAAAGAAGCGGCGCGCCTCACGCAAGCAGCTCCGAGAATGGACACTGCTAGTGATATAAAACACACACACACACAGGTCTTTTAACTTAAGCAATACGGTATTTTTAATAAGGTAGTCTTATAATATTTTTCTCACTGACAAAGTAGGGTAGATTAAATAAAGAAGCGGCGCGCCTCACGCAAGCAGGGCTTATATGCTCCGAGAATGGACACTGCTAGTGATATAAAACACACACACACAGGTCTTTTAACTTAAGCAATACGGTATTTTTAATAAGGTAGTCTTATAATATTTTTCTCACTGACAAAGTAGGGTAGATTAAATAAAGAAGCGGCGCGCCTCACGCAAGCAGCTCCGAGAATGGACACTGCTAGTGATATAAAACACACACACACACAGGTCTTTTAACTTAAGCAATACTGTATTTTTAATAAGGTAGTCTTATATTATTTTTCTCACTGACAAAGTAGGGTAGATTTAACTAAATGAAAACGAAATATAAATAAATAAAAACGAAATTTAAATAAATAAAAACGAAATTTAAATAAAGAAAATAAAAACGAAATTGAAATAAAGAAAAACGAAATAGAAAAACGAATTTAAATAAAGAAAAACGAAAAATAAATAGCCTAAATAAAGATCACGGTAGCAATAACAACATCACACATTTCAATCAACGAACAATATGATTGATAATAACAGGTAAAAAGGATAATACATGTTGTTTCTATTCTATTTTCCACAATGTCAAAGCAACGCAGCTTAACCCAAAATACAAGCTCAGGCATGCACTTCTGTCCATACAAACTCCGCTGTTCTGCGCTCTAGCCAGAGAATACTCCCATTGCAGGAACACTTTTAGTAGTCCAAGAAGAAGCAAATATATTTATTAAGTAGCTGTAACGATGTTAAATGTTAAGTATTATATTTCACCAGATTTTATAGTGTAAAACATAATCAAGCGCGACTGAGAACCGTTTCAAGGGGGATGCCAGATGTGAAAAAAAACAACGAATATTCGAATGTCACATTTTCAAATCGAATACCAACCCACCGTACGAATATTCGAATATTCTGGTCCAGCCCTATATACGAAGTTTAAAATCAAAAAGTGATCAGATTAACCATATACTATTAGAATCTAAGTTAGACTTCCTCTGTTTATCGGAAACCTGGCTTCATGACAATTCTCCTTCAGCTGCTTTAAATATTCCGGGTTATGATTTCTATAGGAAGGATCGAATTGAAAAGAAAGGAGGTGGCGTAATGATTTATGTGAGAGACACTATCCGTTGTAATGCGATTATATGGCAAAATCCTATTGATTTAGAATGTATAGGTTTAAATATGATTTTATCACCTCAGATGTCTTTTACACTAGTTATTTACCGAGCACCTGCTTTAAATAACAGTTTTTATGATGAACTTAAGAACGTACTATGTCAATGTGATTTTAAGAAGGAAGTTATTGTTATGGGTGATTTTAACTTAAATTGGGAAGACACACTTATAAGGAAGAAGCTTAAGCAAGTCGTTGATGGTTTTAATTTAGTCCAACTGATCAAGGGTCCAACGCGAATAACAAACAGCACTAGTACTCAGATTGATCTAATATTTAGTAACAGACCGGAGAGAATTATAAAGTCATATAATATGATAACAGGGTTGTCAGACCATAATATGGTGCTTATTTCTAGAAAATTAACGGTTTACTAGACACGCCAGTAATAATAAGGAATTCTTTGGTATTCCAAAAAATAAGCAAAACGAGTTTAAATCAGCAATTGAAAATATGAATTGGGAAGATTGGGTATCATCTAATATAGATTTAGAAACATCTAGTCAGATCTTTACAGAAAAGATACAATTAGTGATTTTTCAATCAAGATGAAGTACAAGAAACAGTCCCTTCCCTGGGTTAACGACACTATTAAAAAATTAATGAAGGAACGGGATAATGCTCTAAAATTAGCAACAAGATCAAAGATGGTCCATGATAGAAATAAATGTGTAATGTTAAGAAATAAGGTAGTAAGAGCATTAAGGAAAGCAAAGGCAGATTTCTTTATCATAATTGTTGAAAACGCTCATGGTAACTCAAAAATAATATGGAGACAGATTAAAAAGCTGACTGGTCAAAAGAATATTAAAACAAGTCCAACTGAATTAAAGATTAATGATACACTTCTACAGAGCCCGATTGACGTGGCACAGGCCCGTAATCACTATTTTGTTGAGTCAGTGGATAAAATAGCCCAAAGTTTTACTGTACAACAACCTAATCTACAAACAATTAATGCAAGTGACACAGTAACTAAGTTAGAGGTTGAAAGAGTGGTCATGTCACTGAGGTCCTCAAGGGCAAAGGATATTTATGCTATGGATACACTCTTACTGAAAGAAATTAGTTCCTCAATAGTCAACCCTCTAACACATATCATTAATAGTTCATTAGATCAAGGGATATTCCCTAGTTCTTGGAAACCAGCGGTTGTGGCTCCTATATTTAAGGGAGGCGACACTCGCTTACTGTTACGTACTCGTACGTAGTTAAGTGTTGCAATATGGTCATGTGGGTGTGTTGTTGTTGTGGTGTGTGTTTCAGGTGTCCGTTGGATCAATCTACGGTCAATCTTCATGAAGGGCGATGATGTTTCGGGTCACCTCCGCCAATCACATCTCACTACTGCAGTTAAATACCGTTATCACTTCAATGTCGGACAGCTGTTTGCTCACTTTTGTCTGTTGCGCTTGTTTGACTTGCTGTCAGTGATTTTCTGTGTGTCTAACATTCGAGTTCTGTTTATTGTTGCATAGTGTCTTGAGATTATACTGTTCAGCCTGATCAGCTTACACGGAGTGTGTACAGCCGGGAAGAGAGCAGGTTAGTAGGTCGCGTGACATACACTTTGCACTTAGGATGTTTTGGATTATGTTAGACACACTAGTTTAGGAGAGTGCCCACTTTGTAAGTTTTGTTATTTAGTTAGAGTGTCTTGACGCCAAAGATTTTTCTTTTCTACATTTTTCGTTTGGTAGTTAGTTTAGCTGAATTAACCTTTTAGCTAGTTTGTTTTGTTTTATTGATTTCTTTGATTTGGCATCTCTCGTGCTCGCCTTCCCACTTTGTGTTTTTGTTTGTTTAATGTGGTTATTTTGTTATTGTTCTTATTCATTGTTTGTATATGTGGTAAATATTATTTTCTTCTTTGGCACTGAGGATTAATAAATCCTTTTGAGCTGAGTTCTGAGAGTACGGTTTTCTTTTCTTGTTCTGTCCTGCACTTTGAGGTACACACACCATTTTTATAAGTGTTATTTCCTTATTCCCTAGTCAACGAAAAAAACTTAACACTTACCTTGTAATTATAGGCCCATCAGTGTCCTACCTACAATATCAAAGGTTTTTGAAAAACTAGTGGCCAAACAAATTATTGATCATCTTAATAATAGTTCCTTCCAATTACATCCGATGCAATTTGGTTTTAGGGCAAATCACTCAACAGAAACTGAATATGTTACTTAAAAGGTGGAGTGGTAGGAGCTGTATTTCTTGATTTACAGAAAGCATTTGATACTCTAAACCATAATAATCTTTTGCAAAAACTGTATGATTTTAACTTTTCTATACATTTTGTAAATTTAATCAAATCTTACCTTTCTTCCCGTTCTCAATTAGTAAAAATTGATCATTTTAATTCTAATTTATTAGGTCTATCAACTGGTGTTCCACAAGGGTCCATACTGGGCCCAATTCTCTTTAGCATGTATATTAATGATTTACCCAAGGAGTGTGAACAATGTAATATCCTAATGTATGCTGACGATACAGTCATTTTTACACATGGTAAAAATGCAGAAGAGATTGCAAAAAAGTTGACAGACGTTATGGTAAAAGTTACATCCTGGCTTAATCAGAGTTTTCTGAGGTTAAATGTGTCAAAAACAGTTTGTATGTTATTTTCTAAAAGACATAGGTCTGATACAAAGCAGGACATTTTTATTTCAGGAGAAAGATTACAGGTTGTTTCAGAATGTAAATATCTAGGGGTACATCTGGACTCCTATCTTGGTTTTAGACCTGGCATACCACAACAGTACGACTTCAATGATTCAGCATCTGAACCGAAAGCACTCCATGCTGTCTCACCAAGCGTCGCTTGATTAAATTTAATCAAAAAGATTAAATTTAACTTGGTTAATTTTAGGTTTATTAGAAATTGTTTATCAAATGAGGCAGCAAAGATATATTTCCATTCTATGATTCTTTCTCATTCTTTCACATATTGTTTGACAAGCTGGTCAAATACACATTTGATAGTCCTAAAACCATTAGAATCACTATACAAACAAGCACTTAAAATTTTAGATAAAAAACAATTCAGTTTTCATCACTGTCACATTTTAAATAAGTTGAAAATCTCAACTTTAAAAATGTTTGTTTAGTTCATAAGATTATGCATGGTTTGGCTCCACCTCCTTTGGCTGATTTTATTAAATTTAATTCTATTGAAAACAGAATTACAAGAGGTGCAATTAGAGCGGATTGTATAATTCCACGTAGGAAAACATCGTTTGGTCAAGCTGTTTTATCATACAGAGCTTCACATCAGTGGAATACTGTACCTCAACCAATTAGAGAGTGCTCATCATTTAACTCTTTTTAGCTTAATCTTAAGAAATGGCTTCTTCATAACCAACAATGTGAACATTAATGCTGCTCCTCTATTATTACTAACCTTATTAATTTTATTATTGACCTATTCATTCATATTTAACTAAAAAAAAAGTTTATTTTTATTTTATATATAGTCTTTTTGTATACTATGTCTAAATGTATTTTACAGAGGTGTTTACAAGTTCTAGTTTTATGACTGTTGTAGTGTATTGCTGTAATGTTTAACTTTTTTTTCTTTCTAGTTTAGAGCCTAATAACATCTGGCAAAGGGACTACCAATGAAAACTAGCCTTCGGGCTAATTTGGGTACATTTATGGAAGTAAAATAATGACAAATGTTTTTGAAACAAAAAGCCTGTTGAATTGTACTACTTGAAAAAAAATATGCATTGCATTAACCCTGCTTGTATTTTTAGGGCTTGCATTTTTATGGGCTGAAATTTAGCATGGTTGAATATTTAGGCTGTGAATATTTCAATTCAAAACATGTCAAACACATTTTCATTAGTAAAATTCAAACTGATTAAAAATGCAACCTATAATATTCAACAGGCGGGTTTCAGTTAATTTTATTTCGCTTTCAAATTCGCTTCCATAAATTCAGTGGTTCAAATTCGACAGTAAATTCAACGTTGACATCCAGGAGCTGCAGGAAAAGTAGTAGATTACCGAGCATAATCTCCATCTGCTGTTAGTCGACCTCACCAGCAGGAGGCGCAAGCGCGTGTTGTTGACGAAGAGTTAGAGCAAGCCATTCATTCATAAAAACTGTACAACAATTGAGCAAGCATTACATTTTTGTGACTATTATCTGGGTCAGTATATGCGGAAAGGATAAAGGTACAAAAGCTGTTTTTACGTTTCATTCATTAACTTCATTGTTACTTTCCCTGTGTAGCCTTACATGTTATCAGCTTTCTCTACCATGAACGGGATTATAATCGGTTTCCCTCAATACCTCATCATACTCAAAGATTCCCCTTCCGTCAGGACAAAGCGTTTAACGTAGCTTAATGGACTACAGTGATATAGAAGACCAAACTCGCACCTTATTGGGGAAGTATGCCTACATACATGTAGGGCTGCAGCTATCGATTCTTTTTGTAATCGATTAATCTAGCACTTAATCGATCGATTAATCGGATAAAACATTTGTGTTTTTAAAAAACCAAAACAAATAATGCATAACGAAAATGATGTGGCTGTAAAATGATCAAGCATTTGGCTTTTATTTATCACAAAAAAAAAAAGGTATTTATTCCAACTCCAACATTTGGCTCCAAAACTAAGCCTATTTATTGCAATTTTTACCCATTTATAAGTGTCACAGGTCGGGGCGCCCACCCCTCAACTGGAGCACCGCCCCTGAGGAGCTGACCGCGGACACGAGGGAGACGGACACAGCATTTGAAATAAATATAGGTACTTTATTAAATAATAAAAACAGTCTTAAAAGTCTCTTGAACACTCCCTTTTGGGACATTTCGCAGTTTCCAGACAGAGAGGAATGAACATAATTCACAGCTTCCGCGTTCTCTTCTTCAGCGTTCTCTTCGGGGCTCAGACAGAGAGAGATGCACACACTCATGAACGTACCACCAGTTTCAGACAGAGAGAGATGCACACACTCATGAACGTACCACCAGTTTCAGACAGAGAGAGATGCACACACACACACTCATGAACGTACCACCAGTTTCAGACAGAGAGAGATGCACACACACACACTCATGAACGTACCACCAGTTTCAGACAGAGAGAGATGCACACACACACACTCATGAACGTACCACCAGTTTCAGACAGAGAGAGATGCACACACACACACTCATGAACGTACCATCAGTTTCAGACAGAGAGAGATGCACACACACACACTCATGAACGTACCACCAGTTTCAGACAGAGAGAGATGCACACACACACACACTCATGAACGTACCACCAGTTTCAGACAGAGAGAGATGCACACACTCATGAACGTACCACCAGTTTCAGACAGAGAGAGATGCACACACTCATGAACGTACCACCAGTTTCAGACAGAGAGAGATGCACACACTCATGAACGTACCACCAGTTTCAGACAGAGAGAGATGCACACACACACACTCATGAACGTACCATCAGTTTCAGACAGAGAGAGATGCACACACACACACTCATGAACGTACCACCAGTTTCAGACAGAGAGAGATGCACACACACACACACACTCATGAACGTACCACCAGTTTCAGACAGAGAGAGATGCACACACACACACTCATGAACGTACCATCAGTTTCAGACAGAGAGAGATGCACACACACACACTCATGAACGTACCACCAGTTTCAGACAGAGAGAGATGCACACACACACACTCATGAACGTACCACCAGTTTCAGACAGAGAGAGATGCACACACTCATGAACGTACCACCAGTTTCAGACAGAGAGAGATGCACACACACACACTCATGAACGTACCATCAGTTTCAGACAGAGAGAGATGCACACACACACACTCATGAACGTACCATCAGTTTCAGACAGAGAGAGATGCACACACACACACACTCATGAACGTACCACCAGTTTCAGACAGAGAGAGATGCACACACACTCATGAACGTACCATCAGTTTCAGACAGAGAGAGATGCACACACACACACTCATGAACGTACCACCAGTTTCAGACAGAGAGAGATGCACACACACACACTCATGAACGTACCATCAGTTTCAGACAGAGAGAGATGCACACACACACACTCATGAACGTACCACCAGTTTCAGACAGAGAGAGATGCACACACACACACTCATGAACGTACCACCAGTTTCAGACAGAGAGAGATGCACACACACACACTCATGAACGTACCACCAGTTTCAGACAGAGAGAGATGCACACACACACACTCATGAACGTACCACCAGTTTCAGACAGAGAGAGATGCACACACACACACTCATGAACGTACCATCAGTTTCAGACAGAGAGAGATGCACACACACACACTCATGAACGTACCACCAGTTTCAGACAGAGAGAGATGCACACACTCATGAACGTACCACCAGTTTCAGACAGAGAGAGATGCACACACTCATGAACGTACCACCAGTTTCAGACAGAGAGAGATGCACACACACACACTCATGAACGTACCACCAGTTTCAGACAGAGAGAGATGCACACACACACACTCATGAACGTACCATCAGTTTCAGACAGAGAGAGATGCACACACACACACACACACACACACACACACACACACACATGAACGTACCTCCAGTTTCAGACAGAGAGAGATGCACACACACACACACACACACACACACACTCATGAACGTACCACCAGTTTCAGACAGAGAGAGATGCACACACTCATGAACGTACCACCAGTTTCAGACAGAGAGAGATGCACACACACACACACACTCATGAACGTACCACCAGTTTCAGACAGAGAGAGATGCACACACACACACTCATGAACGTACCACCAGTTTCAGACAGAGAGAGATGCACACACACACACGAACGTACCACCAGTTTCAGACAGAGAGAGATGCACACACTCATGAACGTACCACCAGTTTCAGACAGAGAGAGATGCACACACACACACTCATGAACGTACCACCAGTTTCAGACAGAGAGAGATGCACACACACACACTCATGAACGTACCACCAGTTTCAGACAGAGAGAGATGCACACACACACACACACACACACACACACACACTCATGAACGTACCACCAGTTTCAGACAGAGAGAGATGCACACACACACACACATGAACGTACCACCAGTTTCAGACAGAGAGAGATGCACACACTCATGAACGTACCACCAGTTTCAGACAGAGAGAGATGCACACACACACACACACATGAACGTACCACCAGTTTCAGACAGAGAGAGATGCACACACTCATGAACGTACCACCAGTTTCAGACAGAGAGAGATGCACACACACACACACACACACACACACACATGAACGTACCTCCAGTTTCAGACAGAGAGAGATGCACACACTCATGAACGTACCTCCAGTTTCAGACAGAGAGGAATGGACAATTAACAGGTTCCGCGTTCTCTTCTTCAGCGTTCTCTTCGGGCCTCAGACAGAGAGAGATGCACACATGCTGGGACTGCGAGTGAACAGCAGCAACACCATTCCCACACTCGCAGTCACCAATACACTGCAAGATTTCACTCGTGCTCCAATAGAACTGCAATTCAACAGACTCACTGTGCAATCAAGGCTTACACCCGCAATCCAGCCGAACTCTCGTTCTCTCCCGCTCTCCCTCGCCCCCTCTCGCTTCTCTTCGGGGAGGAGAGAGCCTCCTCCCCGCAGCCGCCCTCCGCTGCTTCGGCCTCAGCCTCGGCCTCTCACCGACTGCCCCTCCAGCGTCCTTCAACTGCTCCTCTTATATCCTCTCGTTTCCCACCGTAATCAAGTCCAACCTCGTTCAGCTGTGCGCAATCTCTCCCGAGATCGGCCATGACGGCAAACCGGAAATGCTCCCCCGGGGGACAATGCGCCGAATTTTGGTTCCCGTCCTAGTCACCCGGTGACATAAGTGCCAACAATGCAACTATGCTCAATTACTTTGGTAGCCGATTAAAATGTCTTCCCCAAAAGTACGAGTGGATTTGGAGAAGCAGGCTGGGGAATTTCATTTTTTGTTGTTGTAACTATTTGGAAGACGTGACAAACAAGGTCTCGCAAAGACTGCAACACAATATTTGCTCCTCCATCGGTGTATACAGTGAATGCATGCTGAAATTATTGTTGCGTGGCTACATAAAAGTTTAAGCATATGTGATGCATTGCCGCAATTGATCTGACTGGCGCGTGAGAGAGAGGGTGCATGCGTGCGTGCGTGCGTGTGTGTGAAGGGGTTCTTTTTTTAGGCTACTCTCTTGCAATTGAACGTGAATACGTTTACTACTTAAAAACATCAAAGCTAAACATCATATCTAGTCAAACCGCATCACGACTACAAATACAGTATGGGATTAAAATCAGCGAACATCAATCATCAATGTATCATAGGCTTATGGTGTGTTCACACCGTGACCAAACGGGTAGAGTAGATTACAGATTATGAGTTGATTACATACAAAGTCAATGCAAAGACGCGAATAGACGCATCATTCGCGCCGGGCGTCGCGACTGACGCGAATTGGGCTACGCGTTTGCCGCGATCACTAAACATTGGACGTCGGATAGACGTGCAGATCATGTCTATATTGGGTCCGTCGGTCCATGACCAATTCTGGACATCTATTCGACGTCCAAACTAGGTCTGCTATTTGGACGTCCAACCATGACCCAACTTGGATGTCATCTTGACGTCCAACATTTGACCTTGAACTGGGTAACTTTTTTGGACGTCATTTGGACGTCTGTGACAGTTGCAGGAAATGATTAATTTATAATATTTGTTTTATTTACAAATAGGGCCTATTAACATGATTAATACATATGAATGCAGATTATTTAAACAAACACGATTTATTATCTGTATGATTATTTATTCATGTTTTTTTACACTTTCCTGTTTTTCTTTTAACATTTTTTCTTTTCTTTTAAGTAGCCTAATCAAGTTATTTATTTATGCATACATGTATTTTTGCATGTATCTATCTATTTATTTATTTAGAAATGCAATTTGTGGGAAATTATACTTCAGAAAATAATTTCATGGTAGCCTATATTAGGCCTACCCACCTTATTCCTATCAGCAAAAAAGTCAAGGACAGACAAAGACAGCTCTCTATCAAGGCAAAGAATATAGAAGACAATATAAGTTATTTGGACTTTGGATTTCAACGATTTCAACCAAGGAGTCAAAAACCAGTCAACGTCACTCTGATTGGCCGAGGCAGCACGAGCACATCATCAGAACCCAACCAATAAACCGTAGTACGGTCCGTAAACGGTACCGATGATGTCACCGTCACTCTGATGATTACCGTCACTCTGATGATTACCGTCACTCTGATTGGCCGAGGCAGCAGGAGCACATCATCAGAACCCAACCAATAAACACCACTCTGATTGGCCTGAGGCAACACGACAGGCATTTGGCGCGAGTCAGAGCTTAACGTTATGTTCAAACATTGTTAAATGGCGGCCCAGCTTTTCAGACGTTAACGGTACATCGCTGGTGAAACTTCGTTTCCTCTAAATTGAAGGTAAGTTTGGTTAGCCTAATGAAGTCAATGGCCATGTGTACGTCTTAGTTTGACGTTATTGTCTTAAACTTCACAATACAGCCGCGAATGGTAAAAAAAAAAAAAAATGTGTACCGTGAATGCTAACGCCCTTGCGTTAGCATTCACGGCACACATTTTTTTTTTGTTGTTTTACGTTAGCTTGCTGCTCATGGTTCGTGTTCAGTTTCGATGTTTTTATTTGTACACGAGAGAATGTCAATTTGGGATACTAAACTGCACGTATACCGATAGCAGCATGCATGGAGTTCTGACTGACTAACGTTAGCTCAATTGCTAACTAGCTTGCGTCCATAAACGTGTTTACAGATGATGTAACCGTCACTATGATGATTATACCGTCACTCTGATTGGCCGAGGCAGCACGAGCACATCATCAGAACCCAAACAATAAATGCCACTCTGATTGGCCCGAGGCAATACGACAGGCATTTGGCGCGAATTGAAGGTAAGTTTGGTTAGCCTAATGAAGTCAATGGCCATGTGTACGTCTTAGTTTGACGTTATTGTCTTAAACTTCACAATACAGCCGCGAATGGTAAAAAAAAAAAAAAATGTGTACCGTGAATGCTAACGCCCTTGCGTTAGCATTCACGGCACACATTTTTTTTTTGTTGTTTTACGTTAGCTTGCTGCTCATGGTTCGTGTTCAGTTTCGATGTTTTTATTTGTACACGAGAGAATGTCAATTTGGGATACTAAACTGCACGTATACCGATAGCAGCATGCATGGAGTTCTGACTGACTAACGTTAGCTCAATTGCTAACTAGCTTGCGTCCATAAACGTGTTTACAGATGATGTAACCGTCACTATGATGATTATACCGTCACTCTGATTGGCCGAGGCAGCACGAGCACATCATCAGAACCCAAACAATAAACGCCACTCTGATTGGCCCGAGGCAATACGACAGGCATTTGGCGCGAGTCTGAACTCAAACATTGTTAAATGGCGGCCCAGCTTTTCAGACGTTACATCGCTGGTGAAACATCGTTTCTTTTAAATTGAAGGTAAGTTAAGTTCGGTCAGCCTAATTAAGTCAATGTCCATGTGTATGTATGCTAGTTTGGCGTTATTGTCTTAAACTTCACAATACAGCCGCGAATGGTAAAACATAAAAAATAAAAGGCACACTTTTTTTTTTTACGTTAGCTTGCTGCTCATGTTTTTTTTAGTGTTGATGTTATTTTAACTGTACACGAGAGAACATGTCAATTTGGGATACTAACTGCACGTATAACGATAGCAGTAGGGCTGTGACGTATGGGATTTTTTCTCACTGCGGTGAAGAAGCAAGAAATCGAATCGGTTACCTAACGTAACCTCGGTTCTCTCTAGATGAGGGAACGAGTATTGCGTAAGCTAGCTTACGCTACGGGAAAGATTAATCTTTTCTGAGAAATTGAAGCCAAAAAATTATCCTATAATTTGTATCCATTGTCAACGCAGTTCAGCTGCAGCAGACCATGAGCGGGCTAGCTAGCAGCTCATTGGCTCGCTCACAGGGAACTGCTTAAGCCTATGAGGAGACGCGATTGAACTCTCGTCCAATGAGAGTCGACATGCTCTCATTGCGTCATAGCCCGCCGAAGCGGGCGTAGTCAGAGAGTATAAATAATGGTGTCGTAGGCTGTAATTCTGGTTTTCATAGAATGAAGCGAGAAACGCTAGTAGCACAAGCACGGCCAGGAACGCAATACTCGTTCCCTCATCTAGAGAGAACCGAGGTTACGTTAGGTAACCGATTCGTTCTCTTACGAGAGGTTCTCTCGTATTGCGTAAGCTAGCTTACGCTACGGGAACACCTGGTCAACGCCGTGCGTGCTAAGCATCCACTTATGAGTCCCAGGGGAGACCCGGGGGAACCCTTAATAGTGGGAATGAATATATGTACATGAGACAGGGCCAGCAGAGCGGGCCGGTGATTGTGTAGTACTAAGCACTTGATAAGAGGGACAGAGCGGGAACCGGTCTGTGAGAATAACTCTTTTTAGTGCAGCTCACCAGAGAAGCTGTAACATACTAGATAGCTAGTAGTTTAGCCTGCAAGGCGGGAACTTCGAGATTGTAAAATCTGACAAAGGTGGAAGGGGAAGACCATCCTGCTGCCACACAAATGTCATGAATGGAAATTCCGCTGGACCATGCCCACGAAGAGGCCATGCCTCTAGTGGAATGAGCCCTGATGCCCAGAGGGCATGGCAGGTCTTTTGATGCGGCTGCAATGGCATCAACTATCCATCTGGATAGTGTCTGTTTCGAGGCGGCCAACCCCTTGGTGCGCCCACCGAACGAAACAAACAGCTGCTCAGATCGTCTGACCGGAGCAGTGCGGGAAATGTATAATCTCAGGGCCCTGACCGGACACAGGAGATTAGAGTCAGATTCGTTATCGGATGCAGGCAGAGCCGATGGAGAAATAACTTGTGCCCTGAACAGGGTACCAATCGCTTTTGGGACATAACCATGTCTAGGTTTGAGAACGACTAAGGAGTCATTGGGCCCAAACTCAAGACAGGAAGCGCTAGTGGGCAGCGCGTGAAGGTCTCCCACACGTTTTACTGATGCGAGCGCAAGCAGAAAAACGGCTTTGAACGAGAGGTATTTGAGGTCCACGGTGTTTAGTGGTTCGAATGGGGGGGCTTTCATAGCTTCGAGAACTATGGAAAGATCCTAAATCGGCACCAAAGGGGGGCGTGAGGGGTTCATCCTTCTAGCTCCCCTGAGGAAGAGGATGATCAAACCGTCTTTGCCCAGTGACTGGCCGCGCCGGGGTTCGACGAACGCTGCGACGGCTGCCACATACACCTTGAGAGTGGACGGGGACCTGCCCTTGTCCAGCATCTCTTGGAGGAAACTTAGCAAGGAAGGAACCTCGCATGACCGTGGGTACAAATTTCTGTCGGTGCACCATTTTGAGAACACAGACCATTTAGACGCATAGAGCCTTGTCGTAGAGGCCGCTCTAGCCTGCATGATCGTGTTTAACACTCCCTCTGGCAAAGCAACGGGTAGTTGTTGATCACCCACGCGTGTAGCGCCCAGCGCTCTGGGTGGGGATGCCAGATCGTGCCGCGAGCTTGAGAGAGGAGATCTGCTCTGACTGGAATGGGCCACGGGGCTGTCTGTGACAGCTGAGTGAGCTCCGGAAACCAAGTCTGACCCTCCCAATGCGGAGCTATGAGGAGCACCGAGTGGCGTGTTTCCCTGATTCTCTGAAGCACCTGTGGTAGCCCAAAAATATTGGGCAATGGGTGTTCTCTTCTGAGGCGAAGAGGTCCACCTCTGCTCTGCCGAATATTCGCCATAGCTTTTGGACTGTAAGAGTGTGCAGGGACCATTCCCCGGAGGGAATGGGGTTCCTGGACAGACTGTCTGGACCGACGTTCAGATGGCCCGGCACGTGCGTCGCTCTGAGCGAGAGCAGGTGACACTGCGACCAAACTAATATGCGTTCTGTCAGTCTGAAAAGATTTCTGGATCTGACTCCGCCCTGACGGTTTAGATAGGAGACCACGGCTATATTGTCCGAACGGATCAGCACGTGGTGACCGTGAACGCGCGGGAGAAAGCGCGTGAGCGCGTTCTCGACCGCCAACATCTCCAAACAGTTTATGTGAAGGAGGCTCTCTTGAGCTGACCAGGGGCCGAAGGCCGGTGAGCCCTCGCAGACCGCACCCCAACCCGTGTTGGATGCGTCTGTCGAGATGACTTTTCGGCGAGAAAAAGTCCCCATGGGAACGCTCCGCTGAAACCATTCTGTCACGGTCCATGGCTGCAGAGCTATAATACAGGTCTGCGTTACCTTTATCTCAACAGCAGTGCAAAATATGAAAAGAAAATGCAGAAAAACAGAGCGCATGTGGCGGAAGACAAAACTTGTAGTCCATTATAACATCTACAAAGACAGCATTCATGCTTTCAATATGGAACTAGGCAAAGCTAGACAGACTTTCTTCTCAAATATTATAAACAGCAACTTAAACAACACACGCACTCTTTTTGCTACTGTAGAGAGACTGACAAACCCCCCAAGCCAGATTCCCAGTGAAATGCTCTCAGACAGCAAGTGCAGGGAGTTTGCTTACTTCTTCTCTGAGAAAATTAATAATATCAGAAAGGTGATTAGCACATCCTTGAGTTGCACTGGGGTCAGACAGATCAGACCACAACCTGAGAAAGTAGTCACTATGTCTGATTTTAAAGAAATTGATTGCAAAATTTTAGAAGAAACCGTACAGCACCTTAAAACATCAACCTGCGCCCTTGACACACTCCCCACATCTTTCTTCAAAATTGTGTTAAACAGCTTAAAAGCAGATCTTCTAGAAATGGTAAATGCTTCACTTCTCTCTGGGAGTTTTCCAAACTCCCGAAAAACTGCAGTTGTCAAACCCCTCCTAAAAAAGAGAAATCTGGATAAGACTATATTAAGCAACTATAGACCGATCTCAAATCTTCCTTTCATAGGCAAGGTCATTGAAAAAGTTGTCTTCAATCAGCTGAACAAATTCTTAAGCTCGAATGGATACTTTGACAATTTTCAATCTGGTTTCCGATCGCATCACAGCACAGAGACAGCGCTCATAAAGATAATAAACGATATTCGCTTAAATACTGATAAAGGCAAATTATCAGTGCTGGTACTACTCGACCTCAGTGCTGCATTTGACACTGTCGATCACAACATACTTCTTGACAGGCTGGAAAACTGGGTGGGGCTTTCTGGGATAGTCCTAAAATGGTTCAGGTCATACTTAGAAGGGAGAGGTTACTATGTGAGTATAGGAGACCATAAGTCTGAGTGGACGTCCATGACATGCGGAGTCCCTCAAGGCTCAATTCTTGCGCCACTCCTATTCAACCTGTACATGCTCCCAATGAGCCAAATAATGAGAAAGAATCAAATCTCTTACCACAGCTATGCAGACGACACACAGCTCTACTTAGCCCTATCGCCTAACGACTACAGCCCCATTGACTCCCTGTGCCAATGCATTGATGAAGTAAACAATTGGATGTGCCAAAATTTTCTTCAGTTAAACAAAGACAAAACTGAAGTCATTGCGTTTGGAAACAAAGATGAAGTTCTCAAGGTGAATGCATACTTTCACTCTAGGGGTCTAACAACTAAAAATCAAGTCAGGAATCTTGGTGTGTCTCTAGAATCAGACCTTAGTTTCAGTAGTCATGTCAAAGCAATAACTAAATCAGCATATTATCATCTGAAAAATATTGCAAGAATTAGATGCTTTGTTTCCAGTCAAGACTTAGAGAAACTAGTGCATGCTTTCATCACCAGCAGGGTGGATTACTGTAATGGACTCCTCACTGGCCTTCCCAAAAAGTCCAAAAGACAGTTGCAGCTCATACAGAACGCTGCCGCCAGGATTCTGAGCAGAACAAGAAAATATGAACACATCACACCAGTCCTCAGGTCTTTACACTGGCTCCCAGTTACATTTAGGATTGATTTTAAAGTATTATTACTGGTATATAAATCATTCAATGGCCTAGGACCTCAATATATTGCAGATATGCTCACTGAATATAAACCCAACAGATCACTCAGATCATTAGGATCACGTCAGCTAGAAATACCAAGGGTTCACTCTAAACAAGGAGAGTCCGCTTTTAGCTACTATGCCAGCCGCAGCTGGAACCAGCTTCCAGAACAGATCAGATGTGCTCCTACAGTAGTCACATTCAAATCCAGACTGAAAACACATCTGTTTAGCTATGCATTTACTGAATGAGCACTGTGCACTGTATTTTATTTAATTTTTTATTCTAAACTGTTTTAATTATTCTTATTTCTGTTGATTGTTTTAATTTCTTTATTCTAAACTGTTTTAATTATTCATATTTCTTTTGATTATTTTAAATTTCTTCTATGTAAAGCACTTTGAATTACCACTGTGTATGAAATGTGCTATATAAATAAACTTGCCTTGCCTTGCCTTGCCTTTATCAGCTGGCGGCCCGTGGTCCACGCACGGTGAGACACATGGCTCTTCAACCAGAGCTGAAGCGGGCGCATGCGCAGTAACCCCAGCTGGAGCACCGCGGAGGCTGAGGCCATATAGCCCAACGCCTTCTGAAAAGTTTTCAGAGGTGTGAGTCTGTTCATCTGAAAAGATGCGGTGAGACGCTGAACACGGCGCGCGCGCTGTGTTGATAGGTGAGCCGTCATCGTGACCGAGTCTAGCTCTATACCCAAGAAGGAAATAGTCTGACTGGGTTGAAGTGCGCTCTTTGTCCAGTTGACAGAGAGGCCCAAAGCTTTCAGATGGTCGAGGAGAACTGTACGATGAGACAGTATCTCTCTCTGTGATTGTGCCAAAATCAGCCAGTCGTCCAAATAGTTCAGTATTCGCAGCCCCTGACTCCGCAGGGGGGCGAGCGCCGCATCCATGCACTTCGTGAACGTACGAGGTGCTAAGGATAGGCCGAATGGAAGGACTGTGTATTAATAAACCTGGCCTTCGAAGGCGAAACGTAAGAATGGCCTGTGAAGGGGATTTATCTGAATCTGAAAATAAGCATCTTTCAGATCTAGTGAAATGAACCAGTCCCCCTGGCGCACATGCGCGAGGAGTTTTCTGATAGTGAGCATTTTGAACGGTCTCTTCATGAAAACTTTGTTCAGCACTCTGAGGTCTAAGATTGGTCTGAGGCCGCCGTCTTTCTTGGGAACAAGAAAATAACGGCTGTAAAACCCCGACTCGCTCATAGACAGAGGCACTCTCTCTATAGCCCTTTTGCACAATAGTTTTGCTATCTCTGAACGGAGCAGCGTCGCCGCTTCTAGGTTCACAGTAGTTTCTAGTCGCGCTCGAAAACTTGGAGGGCGGCGGTGAAACTGTAAGCGATAGCCTAGCCTTATTGTGTTTAGCACCCACTGGGAAATTCCCGTAATAGCTTCCCACGCTTTGAAGCGCAATGCTAGGGGGTGAATGACTACTTGGTCCTCGTCGCTGCACATGGCGGGCTGTGTGAGCGCTCATAGTGCTTATAACAACGGGACTTACACTCAGAGAGGAGTTTATGGGCCGTGTAACAGAGTGAACAGAGGGGGGAAGCACACACGAGTTCGTGGGCGCTTTTATGTACTCTGAAACTCGAGCGGATTGGGACCGCTTTATGAGAGTGTGCTCTGTGTGGGACACGGGAACTGACGTGCTTTTGTGTATGAGTGAACACAAGATGTCTTTTTGCTCTTTTTGAGAGTTTTTTGGGTCGCCGTGAAAACGGCGTTTGTGCTCATGCAAGCGGGAAGGGAAACCGGCTTGGTAATGGCGGGATACACTACTGTAGTAGCCGCGTGCGCTGGGACTAGCAGAGGGCGGTACTTTGACGGCGGTCCGGCCGCGGCGGGAGAGCGCCGTCTTTTTCTCAGCTGTGCTAGGCAGACTTCGAGTGATCAGGTTTCAGCGCGATCCTAGGCCGCGGCCCCCGAGGCGGCGGCGGTCTGTGGCGGCTGTCAGAGCGAGAGCGAGGGCGGCGGTCTGTGGCGGCTGTCAGAGCGAGAGCGAGGGCGGCGGTCTGTGGCGGCTGTCAGAGCGAGAGCGAGGGCGGCCGCCCTGGCGTCGCTGCGAAGTCTGGCTGTGCTGAGCTGGGCGCTGAGGTGGGGCTCGTGCCGGAGGCTGGTCACGTGAGCGGCCTGCAGAGGAGCTAGCGCGACGAGGCAGGAAGAGGTTCATGGCCTGGGAAGCTTTCTGAACTTTGGAAAATCGGTCAACAATACCTGTGACGGCAGATCCGAAGAGGCCGGATGGAGAGAGCGGGGCGTTGAGAAACGCGGCGCGCTCAGAATCTCCCATGTCAGCGAGTGTGAGCCACAAATGTCTTTCAGACACACAAATGGCGGCCATGCATTTCCCCAGGGCTTGAGCGGCAGATTTTGTAGCGCGAAGGGCAAGGTCCGTGGCGCTCCTTAAATCCGTGACTGTAGGGGGATCTCTTCCGTTCTCATCCCATTCGCGGAGTATGTCACCCTGTAGAATCTGCAAGACAGACATGGAGTGAAGTGCAGAGGCTGCTTGGCCGGCGGCTGAATAAGCGCGGGTGTGAAAGCTCGAAGTCGCTCTGCAGGCTTTAGAGGGAAGCACAGGTGATGACCGCCATCTCGCGGAGGGCGGGCACAAATGTGCAGCGACCAGGTCCTTTACAGGGGGAATGGAAAGATAGCCCTTCTCAGCGGCTCCGTCCACAACGCGAAGCGGGGTGGAAGAGTCAGAGCGAGTTCGAGCAGAGAGCGGGGCATTCCAGGACTTAGAAAGTTCTGCGTGCAGTTCAGGCAGGAAGGGCGCGGCCCGCTTAGTGGCGGGAGTTGAACGCTGGCGGAAGTAACTGCCGTCCATGCGGTTGGTGGTCTGCTCGGACGGAGGGGACCACTCGAGCCCGAGGCGTTCGACGGTCTGAGACAGGAGGCGCATTAATTCCTCCTTGATGCCAGCGCGGGTCGCGGTGGATTCACGGGCCGAAGAGGCGCGAGAACCGGACCATTCCTCAATGTCTGAAGCGAGAAGCGAACATGTCTCCTTCATGTCCGCGGCGTCCTCGGAGGCAACAGAGCGGCCACTCGGCGGCAGCTGTATGTCCGGTAGCGGCGGAGACGGAGAGCGGGAGGCGACAGGCTCCGGCGGGATGAACGCTTCAGGCTGGGGTTCCGGCGGCCTCTGAGAGCGGCGTTTCTTCTTCAGGAAGCTTCTTTAATGGCCTGAAGTCGAGCCCGCAGGGTCGACAACGGCATACTCTCGCAGAACTCGCAGCCGCCATCAGCGAGGGCGAGCTCGGCGTGCTCCAATCCGAGACAGAGAGCGCAGATGACGTGGCGGTCTCCAGTCTCGAGGGGAGAGCGGCAAGAACCGCAGGAAATAATACGAGACATCTTAAAAAAGACGCTCGGCTCTTTTAGATACAGGATACAGATAGCAAGTAAAAAGGATATAATCCGTTGGATGGCGGTAGCTCGCAGGACGGCTGAAGGTGGCGAAGGTGCGTGTAGCCTCGCTGAAGAGATGAAAAAACAGAGTTACAGCCTACGACGCCATTATTTATACTCTCTGACCACGCCCGCTTCGGCGGGCTATGACGCAATGAGAGCATGTCGACTCTCATTGGACGAGAGTTCAATCGCGTCTCCTCATAGGCTTAAGCAGTTCCCTGTGAACGAGCCAATGAGCTGCTAGCTAGCCCGCTCATGGTCTGCTGCAGCTGAACTGCGTTGACAATGGATACAAATTATAGGATAATTTTTTGGCTTCTATTTCTCAGAAAAGATGAATCTTTCCCGTAGCGTAAGCTAGCTTACGCAATACGAGAGAACCTCTCGTAAGAGAACTCGCGGTTTGGCGGTTAACCGACAAAAAAAAAATCACCCACACTGCAGATGCGATCAAGAACATGTAGCTTGTAAATGATTAATTATTATCAAGCCGTATATTTTATTAAATTAACATTTATATTAAATAAATAAATATTAACTATTAATTAGGCTAAACTTAAACTTTTTAATATTTATAAAGCAGTTTTCTTTATCATTAACGGCAAATTAACATTTATATTAAATTGTAAATAATAATAACTATTAATTATGCTAAACTTAAACAACCTTTTTTTAATAATAATTATTATTATTCCTTATAATCCTTATTATATTACTTTAAAAAATTTACATTTATATTAATGTATAAATATTAATAATTAACTATTATTAGGCTTAACATAAATAAACCTTTTTTAAAGTGCAAAATAAAAGAGAAAAAGTCTGAACAAGTTGTTCGGATGTTGGGCGCTTAAAGGAGTAGTTCACTTTTCAAAACTTTTGCTGATAATTTACTCACCCCCATGTCATCCAAGATGTCCATGTCTTTCTTTCTTCAGTCGAAAAGAAATTAAGGTTTTTGATGAAAACATTCCAGCCTTTTTCTCCATATAATAGATTTAAATGGCAACTAATTATTCAAAGAAGATTCAAATGTTCCTCAATGCAGCTTCAAAGTCCCTTCATGATAGTCGAGAAATAAGGGTCTTACCTAGCAAAACAATGCCATTTTGTAAAAAAAAATGTTTTATACTTTTTAAGCACAAATGCCCGTCTTGTACCACACCTGAGATACGACACTCATTGCGTCATCACGTTGGAAAGGTTGTGAAATAAAATAATAAATTAAAACCAAGATGATGGAGAACAAAATGAGTTGTAATTTTTTCACAGACAAATAACTTGGATGATGTGGTGCCTGACCTTTCCAACGTCATGACGCAATACGTGGTGCAGCTTGGAGATGTAGATGGCCATTGGTGGTTAAAGTATATACATTTTCTTTAAACTTTAATTTCTTTTTTTGACCAAAGAAAGACATACATGGACATCTTGGTTGATGTGGGGGTGAGTCAATTATAAGGATTTTTGTTTTTCTTGAAAGTGAACTAATACTTTAACATTTGTGTGATGGAGAATGAAAACTTTAAGGTGTTTAACCCATTTTTTTTTTGTCTCATGTGCTCTAAGGAGTGAGATGTTCCTTCCCTGTTGGCAGAAAAAACACCTAAACAAGGTACAGGTGATCTCATCCTCTTTCCTTTTGTACAGGCCCCTGTCAAATAAACAGTCAAACTTAACAAATTATGATTAATAACTGTGTTTACAGATGACTTTCAGAGTAAGACAGTGGCGTAAACGCAAAAGAGAACTGGATCAACTGCTCCGTTATTCTGACAGTGAAGAGGACATTGAAAATGATTGCAACAGTGTGCCTGGTACTCCAAGTAGTTGTTGCAGTGACAGTGTGCCTAGGACCCCAGATAGTTTAATGAGTGACAGTGTTCTTGGGACATGATGTGGACTATTGCTCTACTGATTCGGAACAGGAACCAAAAGAAGCTGAAGTGACCAGCTTTGAGGATGAACTGAGACCGTGGGCGTTAGAGCACAAATTGACACACCGAGCGCTTAATGGGCTATTGCCCATATTAAGAAAGCAAGGGCACCTATTGCCTGTGGATTGCTGGACACTCCTTGCTACACCACGGCATAACACAACAGAGCCTAAATGTGGTGGCCAGTACAAGTACTACGGCTTAGAAAAGGGTGTCTGTCGTTATTTAAGTCAGATGGAAAGTAATAATGTGCACCTCAGCGTAAACATTGATGGCATCCCACTTTTCAGAAGTAGTGGTGTCCAATTATGGCCAATACTGGTGAAGTGTGGCCATTTTGATCCATTCATTGTAGCCATGTTTAGTGGACAAAGTAAGCCCAGTACTCTTGAGGAGTACTTAAAAGACTTTGTGACTGAATACAAACAACTCAAGGACAATGGAATAGTTTTTAAAGGCCAGACTTACGCTGTCAATATTGATGCCCTGATATGTGATGCCCCAGCAAGGGCATATCTGAAATGTATTAAGGGTCATACTGCCTATGAGAGTTGTGAAAGATGCGTAATCAGAGGTACTCATGTTGAGAGAAGAATAGTTTTCTGTGAACAGGAATGCACTTCTCGAACAGATGATGGTTTCGCCAGAGTGGAATACAGTAACCACCAAACTGCCCCTTCATTGCAGCAGGAATTCCTTGTGTCAGCGCTTTTGTCCTAGATTACATGCATGTCGTCTGCTTGGGAGTAGTTAGGCGCCTGTTAATTTACTTGACTCGTGGCCCAAAGGTCTGTCGTTTATCTGTGAGGCAAAAGGATGCAATTTCACAAAAACTAATTGCACTGACAGGGAAGATGCCAAGTGAATTTGCTCGACAACCGCGGGGTTTGCATGAAATTGATAGGTGGAAAGCCACTGAACTAAGGCAGTTTTTGCTGTACACGGGTCCTGTGGTTTTGAAAACTGTGTTGTCCCCCGAAAAATACGAACATTTCTTGTCATTGACAGTATCCATGTCGATAATGCTGGAGTCAGATGAGCAGATTCAAAATGCCTATCTCCAATATTCTCAGGACCTTATCAAACATTTTGTAATGTGCTGTGCTGACCTGTATGGCAAGACCTTTCCTGTATACAACGTACATGCACTAATTCATCTCAAAGAGGATGCCAGCCACTTCAACAGTTCCTTAAATGACATTTCCTGTTTTCCATTTGAAAACTACCAACAACAAGTCAAGAAACACGTGAGGAGTGGGAGAAGTCCCTTGGAACAAGTGACTAGGCGTTTGTCTGAAATCGAGCAATCAGAAGTGGACAAGAGCCAAAAAAAACCTAAAGTGTTTGTCTCTGTTAAAGAAAAGGACAGTTGTTTTCTTTTGAGGGACAATAGCTTTGCTTTTGTTCGACAGAAAAATGCAGATGGGACTTATGCTTGTGAAATTCTGCACCAACGTCACACTTCACCGTTATTTCACCAACCGTGTAGCTCTGGACATAGTGTGCATAGGAAATGGTCATGTCAGGATGAAAAATGCATTACTGCAAGAAAGAGATCTGTTCCGGAAGGTGGCCTGCCTCCCACAAGAACCTGGCGGTTTTGTCCTCATACCCCTTCGCCATGGTCTGGAACACACACATTAAGGTTACTTTTTTCTTTTCTTTTTTAGATTCCACCAGAGATCATCATAGCTGATCACCTCTTTCCATCCATTTGTTTTCTGTATCTTCTAGTTGGGTCATCTATAGCATTTCCGTGACCGTGGAGAGCGAAGGTTCGTTTCTCACTGAATTTGTCATCTATAAAGGTTAAAGAAAAAATTTAGCCGGGGTGCCCCTCACAAAAATGTGGGGAAATTTTGTGAGAGCCCTATGTCCAAAATGGCTGCCGTTAGCCAAGCTGGAAATTAACTTTTTAATGGTTTTGCCCACAGTGCTGCATAATACATGGTTTCTGAGACTATTTATGTCAAGAAATTCATAAATTATGTAGATTTATTGATTTGACCTATTTTTGACCTTCAAATTCAAGATGGCCACCAATTTTTGGCTCTTTAAGGCGAGACACTACAGGTGAATAGGGTAAACATTTTAACTTACAGATATCACCATGAAACTTTACCAGTTGATTACTCGCATGAATAGGAGAAAAAAATGTATTGCAAGTTTTCTGTAAATTTATGTTTAAATATGCTAATCAGACTATATCTAATTAAATATGCACTAATTTGCATATATTTTGAAGTGACGAATCTGACCATTGAAAAAAAACAAGGTTCAAAATTATTTTAGCATTTTGTTGATATATTACAATGAAAAGACATCACCTGAGGGGATTATGAATATTTCTTTTTGTTACCCTGTAAATCAGAAAATACTGCAATAGCCTTAAATTGACGCTCCGAGTATCAGTTACTCCGACCTGCCGTCAGAGGCTGCGTTTACACTTGGCATTAACATGCGACCTGTATCCGGATGTTGTCCACATACACATTGAAAAGACAAGTGTAAACGCGCTTCTGATCTGAATGTTATCCGATCAGCGTGTCCAGGTTCGGAGGTAGGTAGTGGAACCTATTCTTCAACTGGTGCTCTTCTCACCGAGAAGACCCCCGGAGATGCTCGATTAGTGTCGTGCTTTCCTTCCTGCAAGATGGGTTGGAGTGAAGGCTGTCTCCCTCCACCCTGAAAGTGTATGTTGCCGCTATCGCCGCACATCATGACGCAGTCGAAAGTAAGTCCTTGGGAAAGCACGACCTGATCGTCAGGTTCCTGAGAGGAGTGAGGAGACTATCCTCCTTGCCCTCCTCATTCCCTCTTGGGATCTCTCAGTGGTTCTAACTGCCCTGCAGAGTGCTCCCTTTGAGCCTCTGCAATCAGTGGAGCTTAACTTCCTTTCAATGAAGACAGCTCTACTGGTTGCACTGGCCTCCATCAAGAGGGTAGGGGACCTGCACGCATTCTCCATTGACGAAGCATGCCTGGAGTTCGGGCCGACTTATTCTCACGTGATCCTGAGACCCCCGGCCTGGATATGTGCCCAAGGTTCCCACCACTCCTTTCCGGGACCAGGTGGTGAACCTGCAAACGCTGCCTGGAGGAGGCCTTGGCACTGCTCTGTCCAGTACGCGCTCTCCACGCCTATGTAGACAGAACGCAGTGTTTGAGGACCTCGGACCAGCTCTTTGTCTGTTATGGTGGGAAGCTGAAGGGAAAGGCTCTCTCCAAGCAAAGGCTGTCTTACTGTGGACGCCATTGCTTTGGCATACCAGCAGCAAGGTCGACCATGCCCCCTTGGTGTGACAGACCACTCCACCCGGAGTGTTGCTTCCTCTTGGGCTCTAGCGCATGGTGCCTCGCTAACAGACATCTGTACAGCTGCAGGCTGGGCGACACCCAACACATTCGCCAGATTCTACAATCTCCGAGTGGAGCCAGTGTCCTCTCATGTACTCGCTTCAACCAGCCGGTACTTGGACCCGCTCATGTGTCTTCGCTTGCTCACCACTCCACTCCACGGACTGGATACATGCGATTTTTTTTTTATTTTTATTTTTTTTTCTCAGGTGAGCTTCCCCCGTCAAGCCCTGAGTTCCTCCAGCACTGCTGACGTCGACGCCAGTGTCTTTTGCCTATTTGTCAATTGCCTGCGCGTTGGCTAGGTGCCTCCGTGTGCATGTGTAACAGGTTAAAGAAAGATAAATATTATTGCAACCTTTCATTTTCTGTTTTGTGAGTTTGTTTCACCAAAATCTGGTATTGTTCTGTTATTTCATGGTAGCTTATCGGTATTGGGAGAGTTATTTGTTGTGTACGTGCGCCCTCTATGGATAGAGGCTAGAGTGGTGGCTATATACTGAATTTTCGCGTTCTTTTCTCAGTCTGCAGTCTATTTGACAGAGAGGTACGTATTTACATCAGTGCAATGTAAACTTGACGTTTACCTGTTGTAACTTTAGTTTTAGTGCACATGGTAATTTGTACGTGTTTTTTGTGAGTGTATGTGCATTTTATGAGTGCACATACATTTATTTGAGATGAGTTGAGAACTTTCCTGTTTTGAGAGCATAAGAAATTGCTAACATAGCTAACCTCGTGTTTTGTTTTGCTGTATGCTAGCGCTCACTATTCTATCCTCTTTTGATGTAGCCCACATGTTTCAGTTGTCCTTGATTCAGTTGTCAGGCTGATTCTGATGGATAGAATCCTGATCTTTTGCTCTCTTTGGAATTGTGCAGGTATGTACTTCCAATACCAGGTTTAGAGTATAGGCCTAATGTGTTCATTTAAAGTTCTCTTGTGTTGATTGATGTTCAATGGCACTGAACAGCCTAGATGTAAAGTATGTACATTTTGCTTTGTGCATATTACTGTATGTATTATTGGAAATAGGATGGTTTATTTCATGTTATAAAAGCTAAAAGCCCTTAGTCAATAACAGAAATGACATGCAATGTTTATTTTCTATAATTATTTTTCTGTATTTTATTTTCTGATTTTTGAATGTGATCAAATGCTGAGTCTGCAGTCTATTTGACTGAGAGAGGCTGATTCTGATGGATAGAATCCTGATCTTTTGCTCTCTTTGGAATTGTGCAGTGTGCAGAATAAAGTGTCTTGAGGAACATCAGCGTCTTGTCGTCAGTGCACCAGAACACAACGAACGCAGTAGTCGGCGAAGTGCAGACGGCGCCGGCTACACATGGTCCCCCCCTCTGAAAGACCCCCACATGAGTATTTCCACTGTAAGCCTCTCTGAGCATGTGTCTTTCCCTTGGCAAGCCACCTTGCCCCCCTGGGGTTGAAATATTCCACCCTTCAGGCTGGACACCCCAGTGTTCTCCGTATGCTACCCCCTTCCCGGTCATATGTTTATTCTGTAAGTCCCCCCTTTGGGCAGGCACTATTTGCATATTTCCTCTGAGATATGCTTCCCAGTGAACCTTGGTATTCCTGTGTTAAGTACTAGTCCTTCATCCGTGCCAGTCTCACAACAGGGAGCTCAGACTTACGCAGGGCACTGGAAGACAGCTGTGAAACTGGCTTGATTAGACTGGAACTCCATTCGTCGTCACTCGACGTAACTTGGAGTGACAACGAAAGACGTTACGTCTTCCTGCCACTTCCGCTGTACCGCGGGGACCGCCTGAGTTCAGTCTTGGCTCCTCAGCGAAGAAACATCTGCATGTTGCCGGCGTCCTCCTTTTATACCCATGAGGTGGGGCGGAGTTGCGCCATGCAAATCCCGCATACCTAAGGCATTTCTTTGCCATTGGCTCGTTTTTTAATACTCGAAGTCGATAGGCTTTCTAAGCGAAACACCATTTGTCGTCACTCAGCGTAACGTCTCCGTTCCCTACTCAGGGAACGATACGTAACGAGACGTTTTTTCTCACACTCCTAGTGACGATATTCTACTTCAGTAGCACCTACATACACCAAACTGTACAGTCTTATTCCTAACTATATTGTGAAGGTTTGTCCAGAGGGATTTGTTGATATATCATTCTTGGCCTGATTTATATGACATTTTATGCCTAAAAATAGGGTGGAAATCAATTTAAGGCTATTGGCAGTATTTTCTGATTTACAGGGTAACAAAAAGAAATATTCATAATCCCCTCAGGTGATGTCTTTTCATTGTAATATATCAACAAAATGCTAAAATAATTTTGAACATTGTTTTTTTCAATGGTCAGATTCCTCACTTCAAAATATATGCAAATTAGTGCATATTTAATTAGATATAGTCTGATTAGCATATTTAAACATAAATTTACAGAAAACTTGCAATACATTTTTTTCTCCTATTCATGTGAATAATCAACTGGTAAAGTTTCATGGTGATATCTGTAAGTTAAAAATTTTACCCTATTCACCTGTAGTGTCTCGCCTTAAAGAGCCAAAAATTGGCGGCCATCTTGAATTTGAAGGTCAAAAATAGGTCAAATCAATAAATCTACATAATTTATGAATTTCTTGACCCAAATAGTCTCAGAAACCATGTATTATGCAGCACTGTGGGCAAAACCATTAAAAAGTTAATTTCCAGCTTGGCTGACGGCAGCCATTTTGGATATAGGGCTCTCACAAAATTTCCCCACATTTTTGTGAGGGGCACCCCGGCTAAATTTTTTCTTTAACCTTTATAGATGACAAATTCAGTGAGAAACGAACCTTCGCTCTCCACGGTCACGGAAATGCTATAGATGACCCAACTATTCCTTGGTGACTCCTGCATGTCCTTTTTTACTGCATCCATAAAACTCCCCGGCTCTCTCTCTCTCTCTCTCTCTCTCTCTCTCTCTCTAATATTCCACTCCCAATGTAACCCTCATAGCCCTAATGCCTAGTTCACACTACATGATTTTAAAACGTCGGGCTGAACTGTGCAGTTCACACTACATGACTTGCTCTCTTTGAAATCAGGAGTGTTCAAGTTGTTGAGCTGTTCACACCACACGACACAACGTGATTGATCCGCAACAGGAGGTAACGCACTACACGAGTTGACAACAACTCTGTCACCCAACGATTCTATCTTGTCCACAAACCACGTTTTCTCACGAAAAATCACGCGATAAAATGAACCGAAAATGACGCGAAACAGCACACGCGCCAATACCCAGGGAAGATGAACACAACACGCGTATGGGCGTCAGACAGAAACTAGTGCTCCAAACTGTTTGCGCAATGATTAGCTCTGAAAAAATATATACACTCTACAACTTCATTTAAAAAAAGAACACCCAGAACATCAACATTGTGACATCGGCATATATACAGTTGACTTTCCTTTTTCCTAAAAGTATTTTAGTAAAACCTATGATTTCAAACAGGGATATTCTTCCGAAAAGCATAAGTAATTATATTTTTATGTCTACACATACTTGTTTAATCTGTAGTTGCTCTGATTGGCTGTAGCTCTCGACATCACGTGAGGTTGAGTTGCGCGACAGCTCTGGATATCTAGCATGCTAGATATTTTTCTGGGCTCTGCGACGCGTCTGCGAGGCGTCTGCGAGCGTCTTTGATGCGTTGTTGGCTCTTTCATACTAACAGATTGGCGAGCGTTCATCGCGCGCTAATCACCCGTGATTTGCACGCGATAACACCCTGACCTGTCGGCGAGCTCAACGATTTGCAAATCGGGCTCAAATCGGGCTTAAAATCATGTAGTGTGAACTAGGCATTACATGTCCAAACCCTCTCAACCTCTAAACTTTGACCCTAAAATGTTAAACTTATCCTTTCCAGGTCATGTACACGAGGGCAGTTTGGAGGGAGGGTACCCAAGAGGAGGAGGGTGTAGTTCCTGACAGTTGGATTGACAGAGAAATGAAAACCGTCAGATGGCCACGTAAAATGAGCATTACAAAAACAAAAAAAGCTATAAAGGACAAAATTATCCCCCAGGATGATTGGATGACATTCTCATTAATTAAGATAAAAATGAGTTCAGGCAAGTTTTGTAAAAAAAAATTCTGTTCATCAAATAGATTCATAGAAAATTCAATGCATTACCATGTCAAAATATTGTTGGATTCTTTTTGTTTTATGTTGAATTGTCTAATTTATAGATGAGTGTCGTGAATGTGACAACTACAACCTGACCAGCCAGGCAGAGGAGGACGATGATGAGGTGGTTAGATCGACGAGGAAGCGCACTAAAAAGGAGTTCCGGAGGGTTTTGTTAGAACTGGTATGTTTCTCATTCTCAGATACTGTATACATTTGAAATATAAAATCAATTGATGCAAATTGGGCCTGAAATTTGGGACTTAAATTTTATTTTATTTGAGAAATGTGTCGGGGGTAATGGTTTTCTCTTAATGAATTTATAATTGCAATTTAAAAATGAATCAAATTCTTTGATATATTTTGAGATGGATATGCTTAGTTTTACATTACCTCTGTATAGGTGTCAAGAAGCTACCCCCCTTCCCTACTGCACCAAGGAAGCTACAGTCCATTGAGGACACCAGCATGTTTCACAATACTTGTGAGTACTGATGACAACTCGCGTAAATAGTGTGTTGTGTACAAAATGAGTCACGGGCTCATTCATGTGTTTTAGCCCATGCAGATGGTGCCATGTCTGGCCAAGTGGAGCATGCGGACAGTGAAATGTCCACTCCTAGTAAGTTTTCCCCTTGCACAAAACATTGCACTGCACAAAGTCATAGTCCATTTAAAGGTATACTATGCAGAAATTGTGTTTTTGTCAAACAGCGACCCCCAGAGTCGCTGTGCAATACTTGCATTGTCGTAAATACACCCCCCAACCTGTACACCGGTACCTGTTCGGTAGCAGGGATGGAAATTAACGTTTTTGTCCACCGGCCACTGTGACTGGTGGATTTCAAAATCTACCAGCCACTCAATGTTTTTACCAGCCACTTTCTTGTTTTTAACCGACAATGTGTAACTGCATGTGAAAATTAATACTACAAGATCTACAATACTTAAGCAGTTTATTTAATCTCAAGTCTCAATGAAATACTGGCATTTTCTCTTTCTCTCTTATAGCCTACACACACAAACCATGAACTGATATTCATTTCAGTTCCCATATGAGGAAAAAACAATGTTACAGACGTGACCACTGTGAAAGCGGCACTAAAAGATGCTTAAAACTTTCACAGAGACAGAAAGCCCAAAACCTTTCTTTAAAGTGAATTTCGTTTTGTATTAATTGTATCTTAATTGTAATCAATGTTTCATCAACCAATTGCCTGGATTTAATACATAATAATTAAATATAGCAGACAGTAGATAATCACGAAACGGAGGCGACGGCGCGTGAACTGGAGCAGCAACTGGAGTGAAACTCAGCGTATAAGGTAGCCATTGCCTCACAGACAGACATGTCTACTTTTAAACAGAACTATTAAAAAAGAAAGAAAACAGACACAGACTGCTCTCTGCTTATGCAATTCGTATGAAATGTGCACTGCGATGATCACGATCAGCATCGTTAACTTCATCTTTGCAACTGACACGGACAAAGAAAATACTTGTTTATTAATAAATAATTAAATTATCTCCTTGCTATAGTTTACATATTCATATTCATTACTTTTGCCTGTTAGCCTATTTGTGACAGATTTTAGGAGCTTTCTTGGCAGCGCCACCCTTACATGAACGCGTCACCACAGCATCACCGCACCCACCAGAATAGCCCTGTTTTATTTTTGTTAAGGATTTGTTTACTGTGTGTGTGATTAATTTAATGGAAAGCACATTCACTGCTAGTTGTCTTGCTAATCAGTGTCTGCTCGTTTATTCAAACTAATTTGTCCTAACAGACGAACGTTGCATGATGTTATTTTTATTTACCCGCCACGGTGGCCGGTAGGTGCGGCGAGTTTACCCGCAACAACACAAAATCACCCACAGTTGGCTGGTGGCCGGTGCTAATTTCCCTCCCTGTTCGGTAGGATAGTAGCGTTGGTCATGGAACAGGCACAAGACACCGAAGATATTGAGGTAATGTTTCACGATTTCATAAAAAGATTGGGCTATTGCATATACTGCATAGTCTACTGAAATAATGATGATGTTCAAAATCGGATAATATGTCTTATAATATAATATAAGTGTTAGACTACTTTATAATAATAAAGTCCCCTATCGCGTTTGGCAGCTTATAACGTTTTTACATGATTGCAGCTAAATCACAAGTAAATAGCCTATAGTCTAGGCCTAATGTATAATTTCATTTTATGTTTTTTGATTGTAATGTAAACATTCCAAAATGCCTGATGACATCAATAAAGTTAAATGTACGTCGCATTATTTCATAACATTGGCCGTTATGATGTCATTAGACATGATTATTGCAATTTATCATAATAGTTTGCAAATTGTGCTCGTTTACACTAGATAATTATGTGAGATATTGACAACTGTTCTCATGATAATCGCTGGAATCAACGTCAACAGCGTTGTGCGGCAAGCTAGGCAATAAAACATATATAACCAAAATATGATAATCGAAATCTAGCTAAACATATGTGGAAATTATTGGACTGGTCTAATTATCACCAATGAATGAATGAACAGCATCATAGAAACAATGGCATACTACAAGCAAGCGCAAGTTGCGCAACAACATACATATGACGCAAACAAGTTTACAAGTAAGATATTTACTTACTAGTCCATCAACAAGATCGCCAGGTCAGCATCTCTGTTGCATCCAGTGCTACTTTTTAACTTGCGCCAACAAGTGAAAGCTTTCCTTTTCCTACTTTCTTCCTACCGCGTTTTCTTTGCTTTTTCCATCATCTGAAATGAGCGCAATTCGTGCTTCATATGTTGTTGTTGTGTGTGACGTCGTTGCCGTAAAGCAAGTCGCGATTCTCGCGAGATTTGTCAGGGGCGCCCCTCTCAGACTTGCATTGCTGGTATTTCCAGCGGCGACCCCCCCAAGCTTTACTACCAGGATGATTCGCCCTATTATGAGTTTGTTTACCACCGAAATTACTTTGAAGCTGTTATATTAAGGTAAAATTCCTGCATAGTATGCCTTTAAGATGAGTTCCTTACTGCTTGTGAAGTAAGGTAATCTCTTTTAAATATACATCATGTAAGTAGTTACAGGCTCATTCATGTGTTTTAGCCCATGAAGATGGAGCCATGTCTGGCCAAGTGGAGTGTCCAGATAGTCCCCGGGGCAATGAAAGTTCAACTCCCAGTGAGTATTTACTTTTCCCCTCGCCCCAACCATCGCGTTGCACAAAGTCGTAGTCCATTTAAGACGAGTTGGTTTTCACTCTAAATTAAGCATAGTAATGACCCAAGTATTTCATTTATTAATTTAGTTTATGCAACATGTAGGGGTGGCACGGTTCACAAAACCCACGGTTCGGTTCATTTCACGGTTTTAGGGTCACGGTTTTCGGTTCTGTACGGTTCTTGTTGTTATTTTTTCTTTTAATCTTTAACACTCCAGAAATGTACTTCAGCATACGATATGGGCTATAGCTTAATTATCCACAATTCAGGATAAAGTATTTTTTTTAAAAATGTATGTAATCATGCACAAACTGAATTTGACTTGACTTTAAGCACATTAGAGACCATCTCTGAGGAAAGCCGGTGACATTTTTATACAGCAAAAGAGAAGACATTGATGAAATTCTTTTGTTTATTTGACACACAAAGAATGAATTAACTTGCATTTATCAAACTGTCAACTTCAGTGTAACGTTAGCTCTTACAAAATGTTTATCTTTTAAAAGAAAAGAGGAACTCTTAAAGCACTATCTTTTAAATAAGTCAAAATACGTTACAAATAATTGCCTATAGATAATGAGGCTATAACAATATAGCAAAGGCCATAATCATAAAGTGAAACATAAGTTCAACCTCAACTCAAAAACAGTATATCAACAATGCTTCTATTCCCTGAGAGTGAGGATACATTTTTTTTCAGGTGAAATTAAAGTACAGTTTGGAAACATGTGACTGGAGTTCTCATCTAAACTTAGTGTCACTGTATATATTTAAATATCATAGGTAAGATGAAATCCAAAATGTTCCCACACACCGACTTATACGACGCTGGTGCATCCTCCAACTCCTGTTAGCCTTCCTTATCTCTCCCACTTGCCATTTCTATACGTGACGAGACTGATCTGCACAGACCGATCAGTTTATGACATCGAAGTACTGCAAGAGAGATTGAAAAGCATACGGAGCTGTTGCTCTCGCGGTACTTTGATGTTATTCATCGACCGGTCTGTGCAGCGTCGGTTGGTCGGTTCGTGGACGGTATGTCCACACATCTCTTATTTCGCGTGAAAAGTAAACGCACTGTCTGAGGTCACGGGCACGAGGTTACATTGCGCATGCGACGAACGAACCGTGCGACGCACACACGCACCGAACCGAGACAAGCGAACCGAACGGTTCGGATGTTTTTTCATGTACCGTGCCACCCCTAGCAACATGACCGTACTTGCAGGCTGACTCATGTGTTTCAGACTCTTCAAGTCAAACCTTGAATGTCCTTGTGGAAGCCTTCTCTGGCCCGGAGAAATGTGCAGCCAGATCTCGCCGCAAGGATATTTCCGGTGAGTATTCACTTTATCTGTTGCACCAACCTAAAGTCTATTCAGGACAAAGTGTTAAGGCTGATTTATAATTCTGCGTCAGACCTACGCCTGAGCCTCTATGCTATAGACTACGCTCTTTTCATTTATACTTCTGCGTTGGTCTCATCGTTGACGTGCAATTACCCATGCAGAAGGGAGCATGTGAAAACGGAGGGAGGGGTTCCAGCAGACCAATCACAGCGCTTGCGTCCGCGTAGAATTGATGCGTTGTTACATTTTTGGAGAGGTGCATGTCAGGGTGTGCCAAAGGGTACGCTACACACAGCCTACGATGTAGCTACGGCGGCAGGTCGACGGAGAACTATACATTTTTTACTCACTGCTTGAGAATCAAGTTTGGTGTAATGATTTATTTTATTGGCTTAATGACATGTTTCAGACTTGTCTTGCTTAGAGGGGCGGCGTGTGCCAGTTCTTACCCTTACAATAATTGTACATCTTTGAATATTCTTTGTTTTCTTCGCCCTAAAAAAGCTAGCACAGCACCTCAGAGCAGAGACCCGTCGACACCCAGTAAGTATTCATCTCATCACACTTTAAACAGTCACTTTTGTATTTTGTCAGGTCTTGTGAAATGTAAGAATATTCTGTGTTTTTCAGGATCCCGTCATGCAGCAAGAGGTCATGCGAGGGATGGCTATCGCTCCAGGTAAAGAAGCAGGACAGGGCACAGTGTCAGTAGTGGCAGGCTCCTACTGGTTGGTCTCCAGCCCTTATTTTGGTCAACCAGTAGGTGTTAGTATGTTTCAGTGTTATCACATGGCATGTTTTTGTCAGTTATAAATGTATGGCCAAGTGATTACATTTAAGTGTTATTAGGTCCATCAGTGGATCTACCATCAGGTCCTGGCACAGTGATTATTCAAGGCCAACCTTCAGGTCCAGACATGATGGGTCACGGCACAGTGATGGTGCGAGGCACACAGTCTTCATATCACTGCTATATTACTTTGTATGTGACTAATAAATTGATCTTGTACAGACAGGGCCAGACACTGTGACCGATCCCGTAGTGATGCCCCCAGTCCCCCAGCCAGGTCCAGACATGGTCAAAGAGAACAGAGACGTGATGACCGATCCCGTAGTGATGCCCTCAGTCCCCTAGCCAGGTCCAGACATGGTCAAAGAGAACAGAGAAGTGATGACCGATCCCGTAGTGATGCCCTCAGTCCCCCAGCCAGGTCCAGACATGGTCAAAGAGAACAGCGTTGTGATGACCGATCCCGTAGTGATGCCCCCAGTCCCCCAGCCAGGTCCAGACATGGTCAAAGAAAACAGAGAAGTGATGACCGATCCCGTAGTGATGCCCTCAGTCCCCCAGCCAGGTCCAGACATGGTCAAAGAGAACAGCGTTGTGATGACCGATCCCGTAGTGATGCCCCCAGTCCCCCAGCCAGGTCCAGACATGGTCAAAGAAAACAGAGAAGTGATGACCGATCCCGTAGTGATGCCCTCAGTCCCCCAGCCAGGTCCAGACATGGTCAAAGAGAACAGCGTTGTGATGACCGATCCCGTAGTGATGCCCCCAGTCCCCCAGCCAGGTCCAGACATGGTCAAAGAGAACAGAGAAGTGATGACCGATCCCGTAGTGATGCCCCCAGTCCCCCAGCCAGGTCCAGACATGGTCAAAGAGAACAGAGAAGTGATGACCGATCCCGTAGTGATGCCCCCAGTCCCCCAGCCAGGTCCAGACATGGTCAAAGACAACAGAGAAGTGATGACCGATCCCGTAGTGATGCCCTCAGTCCCCCAGCCAGGTCCAGACATGGTCAAAGAGAACAGCGTTGTGATGACCGATCCCGTAGTGATGCCCTCAGTCCCCCAGCCAGGTCCAGACATGGTCAAAGAGAACAGCGTTGTGATGACCGATCCCGTAGTGATGCCCCCAGTCCCCCAGCCAGGTCCAGACATGGTCAAAGAGAACAGAGACGTGATGACCGATCCCGTAGTGATGCCCTCAGTCCCCCAGCCAGGTCCAGACATGGTCAAAGAGAACAGAGAAGTGATGACCGATCCCGTAGTGATGCCCCCAGTCCCCCAGCCAGGTCCAGACATGGTCAAAGAAAACAGAGAAGTGATGACCGATCCCGTAGTGATGCCCTCAGTCCCCCAGCCAGGTCCAGACATGGTCAAAGAGAACAGCGTTGTGATGACCGATCCCGTAGTGATGCCCCCAGTCCCCCAGCCAGGTCCAGACATGGTCAAAGAGAACAGAGAAGTGATGACCGATCCCGTAGTGATGCCCCCAGTCCCCCAGCCAGGTCCAGACATGGTCAAAGAGAACAGCGTTGTGATGACCGATCCCGTAGTGATGCCCCCAGTCCCCCAGCCAGGTCCAGACATGGTCAAAGAAAACAGAGAAGTGATGACCGATCCCGTAGTGATGCCCTCAGTCCCCCAGCCAGGTCCAGACATGGTCAAAGAGAACAGCGTTGTGATGACCGATCCCGTAGTGATGCCCCCAGTCCCCCAGCCAGGTCCAGACATGGTCAAAGAGAACAGAGAAGTGATGACCGATCCCGTAGTGATGCCCCCAGTCCCCCAGCCAGGTCCAGACATGGTCAAAGAGAACAGAGAAGTGATGACCGATCCCGTAGTGATGCCCCCAGTCCCCCAGCCAGGTCCAGACATGGTCAAAGACAACAGAGAAGTGATGACCGATCCCGTAGTGATGCCCTCAGTCCCCCAGCCAGGTCCAGACATGGTCAAAGAGAACAGCGTTGTGATGACCGATCCCGTAGTGATGCCCCCAGTCCCCCAGCCAGGTCCAGACATGGTCAAAGAGAACAGCGTTGTGATGACCGATCCCGTAGTGATGCCCCCAGTCCCCCAGCCAGGTCCAGACATGGTCAAAGAGAACAGAGACGTGATGACCGATCCCGTAGTGATGCCCTCAGTCCCCCAGCCAGGTCCAGACATGGTCAAAGAGAACAGAGAAGTGATGACCGATCCCGTAGTGATGCCCCCAGTCCCCCAGCCAGGTCCAGACATGGTCAAAGAGAACAGCGTTGTGATGACCGATCCCGTAGTGATGCCCCCAGTCCCCCAGCCAGGTCCAGACATGGTCAAAGAGAACAGAGAAGTGATGACCGATCCCGTAGTGATGCCCCCAGTCCCCCAGCCAGGTCCAGACATGGTCAAAGAGAACAGAGAAGTGATGACCGATCCCGTAGTGATGCCCCCAGTCCCCCAGCCAGGTCCAGACATGGTCAAAGAGAACAGCGTTGTGATGACCGATCCCGTAGTGATGCCCTCAGTCCCCCAGCCAGGTCCAGACATGGTCAAAGAGAACAGCGTTGTGATGACCGATCCCGTAGTGATGCCCCCAGTCCCCCAGCCAGGTCCAGACATGGTCAAAGAGAACAGAGACGTGATGACCGATCCCGTAGTGATGCCCTCAGTCCCCCAGCCAGGTCCAGACATGGTCAAAGAGAACAGAGAAGTGATGACCGATCCCGTAGTGATGCCCCCAGTCCCCCAGCCAGGTCCAGACATGGTCAAAGAAAACAGAGAAGTGATGACCGATCCCGTAGTGATGCCCTCAGTCCCCCAGCCAGGTCCAGACATGGTCAAAGAGAACAGCGTTGTGATGACCGATCCCGTAGTGATGCCCCCAGTCCCCCAGCCAGGTCCAGACATGGTCAAAGAGAACAGAGAAGTCATGACCGATCCCGTAGTGATGCCCCCAGTCCCCCAGCCAGGTCCAGACATGGTCAAAGAGAACAGAGAAGTGATGACCGATCCCGTAGTGATGCCCCCAGTCCCCCAGCCAGGTCCAGACATGGTCAAAGAGAACAGCGTTGTGATGACCGATCCCGTAGTGATGCCCTCAGTCCCCCAGCCAGGTCCAGACATGGTCAAAGAGAACAGCGTTGTGATGACCGATCCCGTAGTGATGCCCTCAGTCCCCCAGCCAGGTCCAGACATGGTCAAAGAGAACAGCATAGTGATGACCGATCCCGTAGTGATGACCGATCCCGTAGTGATGCCCCCAGTCCCCCAGCCAGGTCCAGACATGGTCAAAGAGAACAGAGACGTGATGACCGATCCCGTAGTGATGACCGATCCCGTAGTGATGCCCCCAGTCCCCCAGCCAGGTCCAGACATGGTCAAAGAGAACAGAGAAGTGATGACCGATCCCGTAGTGATGAAGCACAGCGACATGATGCCCGCAGCCCCCCCTATCACAGGCATGGTGAGTAGTCGGCTGGGTTCACACTGCGCTCAATTAGGATTATTCGGAAAACACTTTATAATAACTGCACGCTATTAATCATTTGTTAAGCATGAGTAAACAGTAAGTTAATCATTTATAAATCATTAATAGACATTAATAAGCAGTTTATAAATGCATATTTAAATTTATAAGCATATTTATAATGCGTCTAATAATTGTATTTTCATACTTTGTTAATGATCAATTAATAATTTCTAAAATGAAGTATAGCATTATTCACAAACCAGTTATTTAATAGTTGTCCGTCATGAGATCACTTAAGTGTAAGTAAATGTAGTAGTTGCAAGTCATACAAAATAAATGCCATGATCACTAGATTTTATACAGGTGTTACTATAATGATTTTGTTAATGGTGATCAGCAACCAAATATTGATGTGGAATCTTCCTTTGCCTTTGTATTGTCAGCAAAAAGTGAGAAGTCATGCCAAGGCAAGAGTAGAGTAACTTAATAGTGGTCAAAAGTCAAGTTTGAGCTCAATTATTACATAGATAATTTTCATTACTTAAAGGGATAGTTCACCCAAAAATGAAAATTCTGTCAGTATTTACTCACCCTCATGTTGTTCCAACCCCATAAGACCTTTGTAACGAATGTACACAATAATAATATACATAAAATGTATTTAAGGGGGGCCGGAAGGCCAATTTAGCTCAAAAGAAATGATTCATCGATTTGCAATGAATCTTGACCGAATCACTATGGAACCGAGCAAATGACTCGTTTAGAGTTCATTTGAACGGGCCGTAATTATAACCTTGGCGCAGATATAAATATCCAATCTATAGTGAAACACTATGTATTAGCAAGGTAACTTTAGATCGACAGTACAAGACATTAAATGTGCAAGCACAACACAAGGCAAATATCTTTTCAAATACAAACAATACTTTATTGATTATCCTAAAACATACAACTAATATCTAACACAAACACACGCACACGCATTCATACAAGTTGCAGAAATAAAGAGAGTGAGGAAAGAATGAGTTTTAAGAGTGAGATAGTGAAATCCCAAGTTTCTATATGCACTTATAAGACATGACCTGAACGAACCATCAATCATTAATTTAACCCTTCTGTCGTTTCTTGGGCAGGTTATTCAATTTTATATTAATGCACCAGTTCAGTTAAGAGTCTGGAGGTACTTGCTTGTCCGTGTTGCTTTGGGGACTCCCTTGTGTCGGTGTTTCCCCGGGTCCGTTGTTTGGCTGGCGGTCTTCTCGTGCCTGCTAGATCTTGGGCAGCCAATCACGTGGTGTGTTGGCGGATGGATGCAAGTCTTTGAAGTTGGAAGGGCTTTGCAGTCGAAACGTTTAAAGGAAACTTTGCAGCAAAGCTTAACTTAGAACCGAGACTTTTAACGAAAAAGAAAATAAAGGAAGAAATGAAAGTAAGACGAGTTAGATGGCTTGAATGAGCTGTTTTAACCCCGATCTTGATGGGTTATTTGTCTGCTGGTCTAATTTGGTCTGGTCGATGTAAGCGTGCGAACACGCTCTTTGTTGTTTTCAGAGAGAAGCATGAACGGGAACACTCTCTTGCTGTTGATAGAGAGAGGCACCAACTTAATTCAACACCGAACCGAACTCAAAACCGAACTCCTTGGATGGAAGTTTCTGAACTCAAAAACGAACTGGACGTAACTCCTCGGTTCGGGTCTTTAACTTAAAAGTTAGCCCAACCTCTTTTGGAGAATTCTGACCAATGAGACAATGGCATCATTTTAGGGGGTGGATCGAGTTCCTACTTATCGTTATCTGGGATCTGCTTGGGTTCCAGCACTTAGCAGAGAACAAGAGACCACAGTTTAAACATTATAGATTATTATAATCATACAAAACATTTTACACAGATTTCAATCAAGCCATCTTTTGAATTAAGGGCATACGATTCTTTTGATTGGAAGCACGATACTCTTTCATTCACACATCTAGTAGTTATAGCAATAACATGATTTATATGTGATCTAAGCATAATAGGCACAAACATATAAAACAACATAGAATTATGTAATTGCATGACATTTGATTATAAGTCCATCGGGCATTGTTCTATGGATTTTGATATGTAAAGTGTGTATGTAAAGTTTATGGGGTTTAAGCCATTCCGGTCTGAGGTCAGGCAGAGTTCCTGCTGAAGGCTGTGTTGTTCATCTCTCATGGGACCTTGGTCCTATGAAAGACGTAGTCTGTTAGTCGCAGGGGTCAGATGACCTCTGGTTAGGGCCTCTTGTTTGACCATTTCTGAACAGATCTGTCTTGCCAAAATGTAAAACATTGACAACGTTCTTCCTATTTAGGCTTATCTCTGGGGCCTGCGGGGCCATAAAAGTCTTCTCTGGGGGGTTTTCTAGACAATTTGGAGCCGTCTTGTGACTTTGGAATGTGGTGTTCAGATCCGGAATGCTGAATCACATTTTAATGAATCCCATGAGAGATTAATTTGATTAATTTGTGTTTGGTTCATCCTTAAAATCTCTACACCTTTATTCATCTTCGGAACACGAATTAAGATATTTTTGATATCTTAAAAAAAAGATATTTTTCTCCTCCATACTACAGGGCTTAAAGTATTCCGGCACCGTGCCGGATCTCCGGCGTGCGGCCGTGAGAAGAAAAAAAATTGGAACTTGCATGCGATTTAATATTTTCGAGTCAATTGATTTCACCTACCAATCATATGAGAGGAACGCAGCTCTAACTAACGTTACAAGCCTATCAAAAGCAGAGCAGGGCGGGTCATCAAAGTACTGCGAGAGTGATTAGAGAGCAGACGCTCATGCTTTTGAATCGCTCTCGCGGTACTTTGATGTCATAAACCAATCGATCTGTGCAGCGCCGGTTCAAGTCGAACAAGCCCAGTGTGATTGAGATCCATATGTCACGTTAGCGTCGTCGGTGAAAGCATGGAGCACAAGTTCATGAAGCCTGGGAATGATGTCCTACCCACGGGCGTAATTTCCTGGACAGACACTTTTTAAAATCCCGTTTGTGTCAATTTTCTGTCAGCAATGTATGACAAGTAGTGCTGTCAACGTTAACGCATGCGATTAATTTTTGTCCAGCTTTAACCTGTTAAAATATTTAACGCAATTAACGCAGCATCCGTTCTTTCTGTCACCCTTTAGCTAGAATTATATGATCACGCAAATACTTTTAAACCGTTCATGCACGACAAGACAAAAGAGAACGCGCTGTCAGTGAATGTCCTCCACACACACACACACACGACGCACAGAAAGACGCTCGCCAGTATCACACAGACAGCGCGCCAGTATTGAGTTCTCTTTCGTGCTTGAACAAACAATAACACACACACATTTATGCCAAAATGTCCGTTTTGTCGAGTATCCTCACAAGAACAGTCTTGAGTTAAATGAAATCTTAAATGAAAAGTAAATAGTAGTGAGAGAATGATATGCGTGAGATCCTTCCTGTCAGCAGCGGCAGATCTTAAAGTGACAGCACACTGTTCTCTTTGTTCTTTGGTTAACTTTACTGACAGAGAGAATTAGTTATTCAATTTCTGTATATTTCATACCTGTTAGACAGGAAATGAACAGGTAAATATGACATTTATTACGGGTTTAAGTGAGGATTGTTTTTAAGTTTTTATTATATTTATTTTGTTATATTTTTTGAAGCCTAATGTTTAAAATTTGAAGAAAAAAAATTTTCATCGAGACATCATTAGCTATATAAATATCAGTGATACTGGCCTTCATTCATAAAAATATGCCATTAACATACAGCCGTAACACTTGAAAATAAATGGTGCCATTAAAGATAAGTCCGTCTGTGCCCTCCCAAAAAAAGTTCAGGCTCAGGATTTTTTTTTCACTTTAACCCCTGATACTAGTCCACAGGCTTCTTGAGGGATTGAAACTTGCCAGCCTCAAAGTTATTAAAGACATTGTTAAAATAGTCCAAGTGACTACAGTGGCTCAATCTTAAGTTTATCAAACGATAAGGTACTTTTTGTGCGCAAAAACAAAAATAACGACTTTTTTTCAACTATTCATTTCCCTTCTCTGTGGGCCTATCAGATTTAATCGAAAGTATCTTAATTTGTGTTTCGAAGATGAAAATTTTTCTCAGTTCTACACTCTAGCGAGTTAAGGTCTTTTGCCTAGGTAAATGCAAAAATTAGCTTTCATCCGAAAAAAGTACTTAGGACCACTGAGCAACAGTCCAGTGCTGCTTCTCTGTAGCCCAGGTCAGGCACTTCTGCCGCTGTTTCTGGTTCAAAAGTGTCTTGACCTGGGGAATGCGGCACCTGTAGCCCATGTCCTGCACACGCCTGTGCACGGTGGCTCTGGATGTTTCTACTCCAGACTCAGTCCACTGCTTCCGCAGGTCCCCCAAGGTCTGGAATCGGTCCTTCTCCACAATCTTCCTCAGGGTCCGGTCACCTCTTCTCGTTGTGCAGCGTTTTTTGCCACACTTTTTCCTTCCCACAGACTTCCCACTGAGGTGCCTTGATACAGCACTCTGGGAACAGCCTATTTGTTCAGAAATGTCTTTCTGTGTCTCACCCTCTTGCTTGAGGGTGTCAATGATGGCCTTCTGGACAGCAGTCAGGTCGGCAGTCTTACACATGATTGCGGTTTTGAGTAATGAAACAGGCTGGGCGTTTTTAAAAGCCTCAGGAATCTTTTGCAGGTGTTTAGAGTTAATTAGTTGATTCAGATGATTAGGTTAATAGCTTGTTTAGAGAACCTTTTCATGATATGCAAATTTTTTGAGATAGGAATTTTGGGTTTTCACGAGCCGTATAACAAAATCATCAGTATTAAAACAATAAAAGACCTGAAATATTTCAGTTGGTGTGCAATGAATCTAAAATATATGGAAGTGTAATTTTTATCATTACGGAAAAGTAACTTTATCACAATATGCTAATTTTTTTAGAAGGACATATATACATGTATATTTATATTATTATTATTATTAATATATATATTTTTGTTTGTTTGTTTTTTTGATGCAGATGCAGTGACTGAGACTGGGAGATGGGCCTTCCCATTGCCATGGGGTGGTAAGTATTGATATATTGGCGGTGGAGAAGACTCTTTTAATAGTACCACCTTCTCTCTTCCTGCACTGTTCTCTCTGTCCACAGAAACTGCTTTTCAGTTATAGGCTTGGTTTTTATCATGTCAGATGATGACATTTCTCAGCAATGGTGACAAACAGATCATAAACTCATTATTTATTCATGCAGCAATGCATGATGGGAGCCATGAATGAGTTTTGATTGGTAGCACCCAGAATGCACTGCAACATGCTTTATAATTGTCACCATTGCTGAAATTCACAGGCTGATTCTTGATGTCTGTGTGTGCCTCCTCAGGAGATTTTTTAAGAAGTTTATTTTTTATTTATTGATTTGATCATTTGAATTTCATTGAAAAGGCTAAAAATAGTATGTTCTACAATGACAGTGCTGCTATAATCCGTAAGGTAAACTTAACTTAGAAATTGGGTTTAATATAAGTTCAGTGATTCAGGTCAAATGATTGTGAAATAATGATTATGTTAAAACACAACCAACACCATCAGATCACTTTTGTTCATTCGGCTGTTATAACTCACATACAGCAGCCAAACAAACTCTAAAGCTAATGAGTTAAGGGTCAAGAGCCCAACTAAAACACACACTGATCTCCATAACGGTGACTTAAAACATTCCGGTTTTCTCCTTCAGTGATTCTGCTTGTTAACATCAGGTGTCTTCAATAATGCGCAATCATCACTCAATTAATCACTTAATTAACTCATTAGCTCAGAATTTAATTGGGTCGCTTAAAGGAGAACTCCAGCGCAAAATGAACCTTTGGTCTAATTACACATTGTTACCTAGTCAACTGTTATCTGAGATTTGTTTTCATGATTATCGAATGTAAATAGTTTTATCTCTAAAAACAGTTTAGCCTATAACGCTTGTATAACGCTAGTAAATAGGGCATAGAGTATTGACAAATAAAAATCGCTTGTTAATACCACTAACATGGCTCAAAATAGCCCCACACTAACACGGTAGCATAATAAGGGTCCCTACCTTCAAACCGAAGCATTGAGAACTTTGTCAGTGTCCAGACCGTTTAATAAGAAGATATTTTATACAGACAGTCAGCTTCGCGAATCAGGCAGAAGCCGTCTTTGAAAAACAGTCTCTACCAGTCGATCTACGAACGCCGATCCAAGTGCGCTGGTGAGATGTGATTAAATTATTTTTATTTATTTATTTTCTCTGTTGCGTTCAGTGCTTCTCTTATGCGCTCAGTGCTTTCTTCCGGAAACAACGGACCATATGAGATTCTACACAATTCAGCGCACTTGGATCTGCGTTCGTAGATCGACTGGTAGAGACTCTTTTTCAAAGATGGCTTCTGCCTGTATTCGCAAAGCTGACTCTATGTATAAACTATCTTCTTATTAAACTGTCTGGACACTGACAAAGTTCTCAATGCTTCGGTTTGAAGGTAGGGACCCTTATTATGCTACCGTGTTAGTGTGGGGCTATTTTGAGCCATGTTAGTGGTATTAACAAGCGATTTTTATTTGTCAATACTCTATGCCCTATTTACTAGCGTTATACAAGCGTTATAGGCTAAACTGTTTTTAGAGATAAAACTATTTACATTCGATAATCATGAAAACAAATCTCAGATAACGGTTGACTAGGTAACAATGTGTAATTAGACCAAAGGTTCATTTTGCGCTGGAGTTCTCCTTTAAAATGACCAAATTCCATGATGTTGAAGTTACATGAACATATTATGTTTGTTTAACGAAACATAGTTATGTGGAACCTGTTTACAAAAAAAAGTTAAGTAAAGCCAACATATCATTTTTTTGAGTGTAACAAACACTGAAGCTGATTACAAAAACAATTGTGAGTTAGCTGAGCTTGCTATTCTAATTGGAGCATTATAATCAACAAATGTGTTTATTTCAGTGTTCCAGAAAAAGGTCCTGACCATACTGGTCGACATCCGCCATCGCCTGAAAGAAACACAGCCTGCCTCTTTCGCTGTCCACATAGAGAGGATTGAAACCATCGAGGACTTTGAGATACAGGAGCAACGGCTCTCTGATGCACAGGCCTTTGATATCCTGGTAGGTTTTACAAGTCTGGAAGTAATGGATAGCCTAGAATAAATTAATACAGTGCACTTGCACACTGTAAGATTCCTCTGGGAAGTGTCAGTCAAGTTTATCATGGACTTATTTCAACAGGTGCTGCAAATTTCAAGAATCGGTGCACTGTAAATGATTTCTGTTGTTTTCACAGTACTTTTGCTGTATTATCAGTGAAAGTTTACTGTAAAAACAGTTTACAGTAATTTGCTGTAAATTTTATAGCTTTTACAGTATTGTTGTATTTCCTGCTGTCATACTGTAGAACTATTTACAGGAAAGTAACTGTCAATTTATGCTATTCTTTGAAGAAGAAAAAAACAGAGACATTAATTACAGTAATCCTTATATTACTGTTAAATTGATGATATAGGCTACACCTGGTAACCATGCAATCATAAACCGTCAACCGTCACTCGAATTTTCCTTTTCATCCTGACTGAGCCTTTGAGGACGGGCCACTACCAGCAAGAACCAGCCAGGTGAGATGTAAAATTGTATTTAATATCTTAAAGATGTGTATTTCTAAATGTTTACCCCCAAATGTGAAGATATTTTTAGGCTACCATTAAATAATCGGTGGTGGATTTGATATAAAGTAAGTTAGCTTTGTAACGCAAACATTCTAGCCAGTTAGCCAAATACTAGTTGTCACAAGGTTTGCTGTTAATGTAGTTAAGAATTTCAAGTTTAGAACAAAGTAATCGAAATGATCTTCTTTCTGAACATTTGTGTGTAACTTACACCGTGTGCGTGTGGCCTGTCGCGATCGAGACCTCATACGCGCCTATGCCTACAAGGCTATGTTCGAAATCGACCCATGTTATGCACGTCTTGAAGGGAAACCCACAGCGTTTTCAGTCATATTATACATTTATAACGTGAGTACAACCGATGTACACTTAAAGTGGATAGACAGGCAGTGAAAGTCTCGCCGAATGAATTCGCGCGTCTCGGCAGCCAGTCCTTCAGACCAGACGTTCACAGGGTTTGATTTTGCTCACTCGTTTTCATTCACTTCTTCAAGTGCACTACGGTATATTAGTTTATTAATGTCTGGATACAGCCACTGCCAACGGACTGCGGTTAATTTTGTTGTATATTTGATATTCGTTTGATATTCACAAAATTGGCCATTATAATCCCCGTTTGGTCACTTTGGGTGCTTCTCATATCATTTGTGACAAATCAGGTTCTCCCTCGAAATCGGGTCTCTGTTAGGACCCCAAGCCATCTCAAATTAAATTGAATAGGTAGGCCTACTCCGTTTAGTGTCTGATTACAATTTCTACAAAATCATGTTATGATAAAATCCTTTTTGAACCACTTTAAAATTACCATTAATATCTGTATTAGTTATGTAGCCGTATTTGTCATCTTTAATGTTCAATTAAGTGTTAAATGCCCAATAAATAAATAAATAAATAATCTTATAAAATAACAATGTAATGATGATCAATCATTCACTTAATATGCTATTATTATTATTATTATTTATTTTTTAGGATTCATTAACAGTTTATCAAGTAAAAAAAATTCCACTCAGTTTGTTTCATTATGCACTATATAGTAAGCTATGCATATTTTAATTTAATATCGTTTGTTATATCTATTTCTTTCAGCCTGTATGTACAGTTGTTCAACATAGCAGAGTGCTGATGAGTATCGCTCTTTTGGTTAATACAGAGGTAAGTACTATTGTTCATATACAATTTTCAGCTATTGAAGAAAAAAAATCATAAAATGATAGCGGTTTTAGCTTTGTAACATGGATCAAGGAGATCAGGATCTTATAATTAAGTTTAAAGGGATAGTACACCCAAAAATTTACTCACCCTCACAGAGTTTCATTTTCATTTAAACGTATTAAGTATTGGCACATCTCCTGGTTGAATGTATTGTGGTTCCATATACTGTAAATTAAATGAAAGCTGTTTATCATATTGTTGTCTGTCAAGCTGTAGTGCAACTCAATTTTTGTGTTTTATTCTCTATAGGCAGCAACAATCTGGGATCTGCATTGGCCCTGCCAAGTCTGGAGAGTGTTTTTACAGTTTAATGAATTCAATTTTAATAAAAGTTTTTAAACTGACTTCTGAGTGTTGTCATAATTGACGTGAATCTAATAATCAGTAATATAACTGTGAAATTTGCATACAAGCCTTTATATTTAATTTTTTTAACCGTGTAACAGATTGTAGTTAGTTATATGTTGTGTGTATGTATATATGTGAATATAAAAACTACCGTAATCAATTATACTGCATAGTAACTTTACAGTATTTTAAAATACAGTGCAAAAACAAGAACTGTAATTAATTTTACAGTATAAATATACTGTAAGTTATTATACAGTATGCTGTGAACTACTGTAGTCAGATTTACAGCAATTTTACCGTGGAATAAAATACTGAAGCTTGCTGGATATTTGTTGCCAGTAACTTACTGTTGATTTTACGTTAAATTTGTTACAGTGTGGGTGGAACACCAAGGACTGTGTCCACAAAGTGTTGGACAGGTATCTACAACATGTTTTGCATGTATTTTTCATTTAATTTATCTATTCCAACATTTTTAAAGAAGGCAAAAGAGAACAAGTTCATAACCAAATGTATTGTGAGATGGACCAGCTGTGCTTGACAAGGAGATAGGTAGGATAAAAGGAGGACCACCCTAGGGGACACTGATTAGCTAGTGTAAATGGTTTATTGCATTTGAAATGTTCTTGCATACATCCTTGACATTCATTTATTGAAATTTATTTCACTCCTCACCAACAGCCTCATGGCCAAATTTAATTTGAAGGGCAAGGGGAAAAGGGGGAAACGCCCTTTAGAGGGAACAAAGGTTTATAGAGCAATAAAAGGTAAGCCCAAGTTTCATGTTGACCAGTCTATAAAAAATGTTTCCTTCCCCTCTGACTGTTAAAAAAAGCAATGCCAATTACCGGTATCTATCTTGACTTGATTAATCCACAAGAGGTGTTACAGCATTAAGAAACAAAAATGGCAAAGTTGAAAGTAACAGATGGTAAATGATAGTCACAATTCTCTCAATATTATTCTCCTCTCATGGCATAAAGGTGAGTCATTACAAACTGTTATACCTCTGGGTATGAATGACTTCCTGTGGCGGTCCTCATTACTTTGAAGCTGAAGTAGCCTTCAACTGAAAACAGTCTGCTCTGACAAATAGTTGATGTGTTGTATTATCAGGGATACGTACAGGGATTTTTCTGGAAACAGGCTAATTTTACAACTCCCTCAGAGTTAAACAGTTGAGTTTTACCATTTACGATTTTCTGATATTTAGAAGAATATCAGTAACCAGACAGTTTCTGGTCCCACTGACTTCCATAGTGTATATTTTTTCCCACTATATGGAAGTCAATGGGACCAGAAACTGTCTGGTTACTGATATTCTTCTAAATATCAGAAAATCGGCTGAATGGATTCAAAAATGGTAAAACCCAACTGTTTAACTCTGGGGGAGTTGTAAAATGAGCCTATTTCCAAAAAAAGTGGAGTATCCCTTTAACTTTTTTTTTTTTTTTTTTTGTGCAAAACTATTCTCAATTGTAATTTCTATGGAGTCCAATGTGTTTCCAAGTAGAGCCCTGCACGGGACTGTTTTCTTCATCCCACCGAATTTCTGACCATTACCGCCTGCTCCCGCAATGGATGTTACACTACCGTGGGACCCGGCGGGACTCAATCCCAATGCAGCCCTCTACCAAGCACAAAGCTAGCTTTTGTAAATTGCACAAAGCACAACAGGTTGATTAAAACACTAAAATAACACTTTATAATAACGTTCAGTTGTAAGTCATTTATAAGTGGTTGATGATGAACTAATCATTTACAAAACATTCATAAATGTTTAGCAAGTGCATAGCTTAGCTAACACTATGTATGTTTTGTAAATTGTTACAAGTCGTTTACAATTGAATAGCCATGTTTTGTAAATTATTAATCATTAACTAACTATACGTTTCATAAATGTCAGGTGCCCAGTGGTTAAAGACTCCATGTGTTTTAGAGAAGACAGCTGTCTACAACCTCACCAGTCAGCACTTACACTGCAGTACACACTACAGTGTTCAACACCCGTTATAGATGTGTAAATGCATGAATTAATCATTTACAACACTTTCTGCATCCCCTAATCTAAAGTGTAAACTATTCATCACTTGTAAATGTCTTACACTTCATTCATAGATTACCACTTCGAGAATAAGGCATAAGATCTACGAATGCTATGTAACACGTTTACAAGCGATAAGTAGTATACACTTTAGATTAGGGGATACAGAAAGTGTTGTAAATGATTTATTCATCCATTTACACACTGTTGAAAACTGTTACTTACCTGTTTCAAATCATCTGTACATGAATACAAGACATTTACAAAATTTTTTTTCATTTATGAAACGTATATTCGTTAAGTTTTATAAATTAATAATTTTCTAATAACTTGTAAATGACTTGTAACGGAATTTACAAAACATTCATAAATGATTAGCAAATGATACTAATATTTTATGTATGTTTTGTAAAAGATTAGTTCATTAACTAACCACTTATAAACATACAGACTTACAACTGAACGTTATTATAAAGTGTTATAATGGTCAACATTCTAATGCACACATTAAAGGATCCAAGCTTTCTAAAAAAAAGTATAGTCTGCTAAGTCCCTTCTTGTAGACAGACAATGTGTTAGTTAACAGTTGCTGAGATGGCTTAGTATTTATCCAGTAGTGGATGCAAGGAAACATATTTTTGCTTACAAATGTGGGGCCTTTGGTGAATGATTGCAGATTGCCTTTGCATATATCTAAATCATTTATTTTTCTGCTTGTGTAGAAGGGATCATGAAATTTGATTCTGCTGCCATAGAGGAGCGAATCAAGATGCATGTTTCTGAGCACCTCAAGCACGCGCCGCAAAGACTGGGAGGTGGAGGATTCACTACACCCTGATGAGCCAAGACGAGAGGACTTGAATTATAAATTAAATTACAATCTAATTATTTGTTCATAATTGTGCTTGATATGTCTGGTGCCCTTCAATTACAATCTAATTATTTGTTCATAATTAAATTAAATTACAGATTAATTATTTGTTCATAATTGTGCTTGATATTTTTGAATAAAGATTAAAATGGTGATTATTGAATTGTGATTTATTTGTATGTGTATAACTGTAATGTTGTACAGTTATAGAAGTTATAAAAACGACGTCTAATATAAGTCTAAATTTGACGTTGAAAAGACGTCCATAAGTAACGACATTTGGACTATAAATAGCCCTTACACGGATGTCCCACAGACGTCCAAATTAGACGTGCGGTTGACGTAGAAAAAAAGACGTCATCTGGCGTTACAAAACAACCCCTTCATTGGACCAAATTTGGACGTCCAAAAATGACACGAAAAATACGTCACACCGACGTCACGTTGCGCAGTGGGACGCGCTTGCGCCTCCTGCTGGTGAGGTCGACTAACAGCAGATGGAGATTATGCTCGGTAATCTACTACTTTTCCTGCAGCTCCTGGATGTCAACGTTGAATTTACTGTCGAATTTGAACCACTGAATTTGTGGAAGCGAATTTGAAGGCGAAATAAAATGGACCGAAACCCGCCTGTTGAATATTATAGGTTGTATTTTTAATCAGTTTGAATATTTTGTAAGTGAAATATGAAAGGTGAAAATGGATTATTGAAATTTTACTAATGAAAATATGTTTGAAATGTTTTGAATTGAAATATTCACAGCCTAAATATTCAACCATGTTAAATTTCAGCCCATAAAAATGCAAGCCCTAAAAATACAATGCATTAAAATACAAGCAGGGTTAATGCAATGCATATTTTTTTCAAGTAGTACAATTCAACAGGCTTTTTGTTTCAAAAACATTTGTCATTATTTTACTTCAATATTCGAACTTGTATCCTCGGCGGGATCAATTCGTTCTTCAAAATGCAGCCGTTCGTCGTCGGAGTTATAATCTTCCTCTGAGGAAAAGGTGAATTCTTCATCGCTGTCCAGAATCATCTGAAGGGTCGGGTAGCGTGCCATCCTCAAAACGCGATGAACTGTCAATGAATCTGATGAAGAAACTTCGTGTTTTTATGCCATTGATCGCTGCTGGGCGTGTGCTATGCATAACGTTAGATCACCTATTTACCATGTGAAAAGCTCTGGGGGCGTGGCGGCCTCAGCTCATTAAAGATAATGAACTGAGAACGAAAAAACTGTACCTCTCCTTGGTTTCAAACTGATTACATAAACTGGAAATATTTATTTTTTTAATAAATTACTTCATTTAAAAGAAGAGAATACAAGCTTTAAAAAGACACATGTCTCGTATCTCTGTGACAAGTATTGACTTAGTTACAGTTCATTTTTCGGACGCGTTCAGACTTCACTGACAGAGATTGATGAAGAGGCAGCACGCTCCTCCGCGCTCCACTGTCTAGGACTGCACATACCTCCAGCTCAGATATGCACATGTGAATGTTCATTTCACGACTCTGGCTTTTAAGGTGGAACACAGTGGTCAGCGGGCTTTCTTTGGCGGCCTTTGAAAATAAATTCTCTGTATTTCTTTGAGGGGACGAGCACTGGCTCTGTTTGTGACCCCAACCATTACAGTTATAGCAGCGAATGTCACCCCTTTTAAAGTTCTTGTGCTGCTTTAGTGTTTTTGCAGATGTGCGTGGGACAAAGCAATTGGGGGATGGGCTAACTGTAGAGGTAGTGGTAGTCACAGTCTCATTTTTGTCTTTTTCTCTGACAACAGCGGCCCGGGGCCTGCGTTCAGTGAGGTTGCGGGCCCCTGGCTGCATGATGCTGGTGACATAGGAGGCAGCTCTCTTGGTAGTGTCATGACGGTGGGCTATCTCGTAAGCTTTAGCTAGTGTAGCTGAACATTTTTCTAACAGTCTCTGAACTAGCTCTGCATCACCCAGGCCGTTTGTGAAAACTTCAACCGCTATAGTGTCTTGCTTAGCCTCTGACCAGTCACCATAAGCTATAGATACTTTTCCATAAATGTCATCCCTGAACACATGAAGCGCCTCACCTGGTTTACGCACTCTTTGCCTCAGCTCTATGGCTACAGCTGCTGCATGATCTGAAGAAGGGCCATAAGCAGTTAGAGTTCCTCCAGCAGGCGGCGGTAGTCCCATTTGGATGAACGAGGGTTTCTGTGGACGATGGCGCCAGCAGCTCCGGTGAGGCAGAATTTCAGATGAATAGCCATTGTTTTGACTGACCAGTGATTTGCCTCTGCGCAACTCTCAAACCTGTGCAGAAACTCTCTCCACGGTGTGCTGCCGTCATACTGGCCGGGACGTAGAGTGGGGACTCTCTCTTTGGGCTTATAGTCCTCATCACTGTCCGACAGACTGTCCGACAGAGGAGGCTGACGGGGCGCAGAGCGGCTCTTACGTGTTGGACATGAGGGACCAGGCTGGCGCAATGGAAAATGTCCATGTTTTACAGTCATCTGGATTAATAGAAGAATATGGCATGGGAAACGTACTGGCTTCGGGTTTGGATATAGCTGGTGTGCTATGTACAAAACTTCCCATGTGAACATTGGCAAAGGGATTTGTGACTTCATAGTGCCCCTTAAATGGCATGTCTGGAGTGGGATATGTGAAAAGGTGCATGTCTGGCCTTCTCACGGAGCCGTGACTTTGACGGTTGCCTCTACTAAAAGGATTTGTGGGCGAAAAATGGGCAGGGCTGTCAAACGGCGCGAACAGATCTCCTCCATTAGAAAGTGCGGTAGTGCAACTTTCATCACACAGGAATGGGTTACAATGTTCGCGTTTTCTCTCAGCCTTGCGCTCGTAAGCTTTCCTTTCCCAGTACCTTGATTGTTGTCCTCCACATTGGTTAGCGACATGAACGGGTTTGAGTAGGTGGTTTCTCGTCCGTAAACATCGGAGGGATAGCGAGCGGCCGCCATGTTATATTAGTTCAGCCACGCCGCTATAACAGTTGTATTACAGTCCCTCGATCGGCTTTACTTTTTGTTGTCCTTCCGTTTTCGATGCTCACCAGTCTTTTAACAACGTGAAGGTCCCTTCGTGGTCGCCAGTGTTAACCTTTCCTGCTTCTGTCTCCTAACCGTGGTTGGGAGACACAGGGGAGATTCGTCTTCTCCAGGGCCGGTAATTCTCCTCCCGGGGTTAACTCCCTGAACTTCACACTGTTTGGTGTGATGGTAGCATATAAAAGGACAACGAGGCCGTCTTGCAGAAGAGTTTAGGTGCTTTATTTGACTGACTGCACTGAAATACACTGCACATAGCTAGCTACCTGCACGGATCACCGTATCACCCTCACACACACTCATCCGCTGCTTCGCGGGGAACAACAACAAAAAAGGGGCGCGCATGCGCCTTCGACAAGCGTACTCGCTCAATCTCGGTCACACCCACACTGAGCTGCCCCGAACTGAACACATTAAAGACACATCTCACAACACAAGCAAGCAAGCAACTTTATTTATATAGCACATTTTCAAACAACAGACGTTGCCCCAAAGTGCTTTACAAAAATGATAACATTAAAATCGTACAACAAAACAAAGCATAACTTATTCATTATAGGCCTATAACCTAAGCAGATATTCACAAACAAGCTACATTACGCATAAGGCAGCATTTTAGCATGATAATGTCATAAGCTAGTCACAACTGAGTGAAATATATTTAATTTACAAATATGTTTAAAGAGAAATATCACATTTAAATAAGTTTACACTTGAGCATATACACGAATGTTAGGGATATTGTAAGGCAGTCGTTCCTGTAATATGTCAAAAGCTAGCCAAAACTAGGCAAAAATATCTGAAAATTCATATGAGTTCTATATCATCAGAAAAGGAATTATATAACAGTAAACAACTTACTCCGAACTTGTATCCTCGGCGGGATCAATTTGCTCTTCAAAATGCTGCCATTCGTCATCCGAATTGCAATCTTCCTCCGAGGAAAAGGTGAATTCTTCTTCTGTCCAGAATCATCTGAAGGGCGTCTTTACCGGAGAAGCGTGCCATACTCAAAACGTGATCTATCAGTGAACTATCAGTGAATCGGATGAAGAATTGATCGGGGGCGTGAGTAGTTATAAGCCTACACCACCTGTCAAAATTATTGATTGACAGGTGGGCGTGGATATCCTTTGATCTTGTACCGCCCCTTCCGGTTACCTTTGACCTAGTTTCCGCCCCTTCCTGTTAAACTTTCTGTCAAAATGATGGATGGTGACAGTTAGTTTGATCGTTTGAAGTTAGTTTGATCAAGAAAAAGGGGCGTATAGGATGTATGACAGATAGTTTGATCGTTTGAAGTTAGTTTGATTAAGAAAAAAGGGCGTATAGGATGTGTGACAGTTAGTTTGATCGTTTGAAGTTGGTGTTTTGTCACCGCATCCCTTCCATAACCCTGAGCTTATCACAGGCAGCTGTGAAAGTGATAAGAAAAAAATTGTGGAAGTTTATCTGTTCTGTAAAAGAATATAAAATAAAATCTTACTAAAACCTCACACAAAAAGTTTAAATAAAATGAAGCCACAAAAATATTCCAAACAGTTAAATGTTTTAGAGAGTTGAAGAAAAACAACAACAATGCAATATACAGTCGTGCTCAAAATTAACGGTACCCCTGGTAAATATGATCAAAACTGGCTGTACAAATAAATCTGCATCGTTTATCTTTTTGATCTTTCATTCAAAAAATTGCCAAAAATCTAACCTTTCATTGAAGTAAAATAATTGAAAGTGGGGGGAAATCACATAATGAAATAAATGTTTTTCTCCAAAACAAGTTGGCCACAATTATTGGTACCCCTAACATTTTTTAAGAGTGAAATATCTCTTAAGTATATTCCCATTAATATTTACCTTTTTTAGCACACCAGGGTTACTAGGAACATGAAATTGTCCAGGCATGACTTCTTGTTTGACAGGAGTTTAAATATGAGGAAAGAAACTCAAAGGCCAAATCCCCTTAATCATTCATCAGAATGAGTAAAACCAAAGAATTTAGTTCTGATGTGCATCAAAAGATTGTTGAGCATCACAAAATAGAAAGTGGCTGTAAGAAAATAGCTAAAGCATTGAAAATCCCCATTTTGACCATCAGGGCAATAATTAAGAAGTTCCAATCATCTAAAGATGTTACGAATCTGCCAGGAAGAGGACGTATGTCTATATTGCCTTAATGCACGGTGAGGAGGAGCGTTTGAGTGGCCAAAGACTCTTCAAGGATCACAGATGGAGAATTGCAGAGATTGGTTGAGTCTTGGGGGTCAGAAAGCCTACTAAAAAAAATCAAACAACCCATACATCACCACATGATGTTTGGGAGAGTTTCAAGAAAAATCCTCCTCTCTCCTCCAAAAACAAACTCCAGCAAATTCAATTGTCAGACATGACTGGACCTTCAAACGGCACAGGCTTCTGTGGTCAGATGAAACAAAAAAAAAAAGAGCTTTTTGGCTGCAAACATGCTAGATGGGTTTGGTGCACACAAGGATAAAAGTACCCCATGTGTACAATTTAATATACCATTGGATCTTTAATGTTGTGGGCATATTTTTCTGCTGGAGGTCCTGGACTTCTTGTTCAGATTCATGGGATCGTGGATTCTATCAAATATCAACAGATAAAAAATCAAAACCTGACGCCTTCTGCTAGAAATCTTATAATGGGCCGTGGTTGGATCTTCCATCAGGACAATGATCCAAAACAAACATCAAAATCAACACAAAAATGGGTAACTGAGCACAAAATGAAGCTTCCGCCATGACAGCCAGAGTTCCCTGACCTGAACCCTACAGAAATGAGTGGCTGAACTGAAGAGAAGAAGCACAAACATGGATCTGGGAATCTGAAGGATCTGGAGAGATTCTGTATGGAGGAATGGTCTCTGATCTCAGGTCAGGTGTTCTCCAAACTCATCAGGCATTATAGGAGAAGACTCAGAGCTGGTATCTTGTCAAAAGGAGATTGCAAAAAGCTTTTAATAAAAGGGTACCAATAATTGTGGCCAACGTGTTTTGGACAAAAACATTTATTTCATAATGTGATTTCCCTCCCACGTTCAATTCTTTTAATTCAATGAAAGGTTAGATTTTCTGCAATTTTTTGAATGAAAGATCAAAAGGATAAACGATGCAGATTTATTTTTTACAGACAGTTTTTATCATATTTACCAGGGGTACCGTTAATTCTGAGCACGACTGTATGAATGATCTCACACTGACTCAAAACATAGTGTGTGCGCGTCATAGCGCGTCTATGTGTGTGTGTGTGTGTGTGTGTGTCAAAGCAGGAATTCCCCTCCCTCCGCATTGCTGGGGACGTTGGAAAAAAAAGCATTATGTTCATTTAAATGAAATGGTTATAAAATTTACATTTATTCATTCACAAATATTTGACACTGACTCAAGTTGAAAAACCATGCTGTTCAATTAAAAGTATATAAATTGAACAAAAATAAAATCATCTTACCGTTTCACCATGGTTGAAAAAATCCCACAAGTGTTTCCCCTGAAGTCTTTTCTCTCTGTCACACCAGCGTGTGGCTGGCCTGGTATCTGTTTTTGTGACACGTTCCCTCAGCCCATTGAGAAATATCTTACACAACAGTTGAAAACCATTGTGTTCCTTTAAAAGTGTATAAATTTAAATATATCATATATAAAATACATAGTTTACTAATTTAACTAAAGTTGAAAAGCATGTTGTTCATTTAAAATCTTACTAAATTACTGAAGTTGAAAAGCATTCTGTTCATTTAAAATAAATATTTTACAAATTTACTGTACCAATTATGTTAGATTTAGATAAAAATAAAATCATCTTACATTTTCACCAGGGTTGAAGTAGCTCCTATCACATAGATGTCCATATTGACCATTTAAAGTTGAAAAGAACCCAGAGTATTTCTCTCTCTCTCTCACACCAGCGTTTGACAGTCAGAGGGGTGTGTTCAGTGATCAGAATGAGACTGTGAATGTTTTGCTAAATTTATTTCATAGTGTATAAGCATTAAAAGTTTGAAATAGATCTTTTTTTAAAATATGATTTTAATTAAATTCAATAAATTCATAAAAAACAAATATGCTATATCGATGGTCTCTGGGGAAAACTTGACTATATTTTTTTATTTATCAGGGTGCATGTAAAGAACTTTGAAATTTGCGGCTCTCACAAGTTATCTCACACATTGTGTGAAATGTTTAATAATTCCTCAAGTAGTATCTGTGAGAAAATCCCCACATCTGTAGTGAGAGAGCAACAATGAAGACTTTTAGAATCTGTGATGCCTCAGGCCGAGCCCCATTGATAGCCTGCTTATAAGCTCCTTCCGATCACCACCACATCTTCAGAGAAATGCGTTACTTTACAATAATGTTAGCTTCAGGATATAGGGTGACAGAGCAGATGAACCTCTGTCCATCGTGTAATGTTAGTCTGCTAATGCCTTTCCAGAGCCAAAGTTTTGTTCGTACTAAATTTATTTCAAAGCATAATCGTAAAGGTTTAAATATGATCTTTTAAAAATGAAAAGATTGTTTAAATTAAATCTTTACAGTTTTAATACATTCATATCTTTTAGAAGATTACTGTAATGATTTTGTTTAACGGTGACTTAAAGTATAATTGTTATTAATATAGTCATAATGATTTTTGTACTGTAACAGCATATTCTACCCCGTACACCTAAACACGACCATCACAGAAAACTGCATTTTTACATTGTTTTTTACATACTGTTTTGCACTCTCACACACTAAGTTGGTTCCATAAAATCAAATAAAGTATATAACTCAATGTATAATGACAAATGTATTCAAACAATTTAACCTTAGTTTTAGCTAAATTAATATATATAAAAATTATATATATATAAATATAAAATATAAAAACTCCTTACATTTTCATAGAACTGAAGAAGTAGTAGAAACTAGATATATACAATGATAAAAAAAAAAATAGTTTAAGATGTCATAAACAAAAGCCCTCCCAGATCCTTCAGGGATAAACTACAGGGTGAGATGAAGCTTCACACCCTCACAGAGACCAGAGGAGTGACAGGCCAGATGAGCCTCTGGGGCACAATGCCCCAGCATAAGTAAAGTTAGTCCGCTTTCCACTGTTTTATTCATATTAAACTCGTTTAAAAGCATAATCTTAAAATTTTAAATGAGATATTTTAAAATTAAAAGACCGTTTAAATCAAATCTGTAAACTTTTATTAAAATCGTATCTTCTATTTATCTTCTACTTCTGTATGATATAAATGATTTACATAAATTTAACCTAAGGTATTAATTTTACTAAACATCGTTTGTTCAAAAAATAAAATAAAAAATGTTATAAATCAAGAACTGTGCTTTGGCGTCTTAGATCTTATTTCAAACAGTATTTTTGTCCATGCGACATGAAACATGTTGTCACAATGTTTTTGTTGTTTTAAAAGAAATCCCAGGACTCTACATTGCTCTAATTTAGATTAAGTTGTATCATTTAGAAAATCACCACACATGTTCAGAGACGCGATGTGCCTCTGTGGTCCATGACGCTGCATAAGTAAAGTTTGTCTTGAGCGAATATTTAATTTTACTCGTCTTAATTCAAAGCATGATCTTACTTTTTCTACGGTAGCTATGATCTATTGTACGTATAAGATAATTTTTACTTTTCTTGTATCTCCCAAACTATCCTTATTCATTGTGGAAACACACAGGGTGAAACCCTTTACTGAGAGTATACTATCGGTTATCTACTCAAAATATATGTAGAATTTTAAAATGTTAGCCTTTGTTGATGCGACAGGCCGCATGAACAGACTTTGGAGAGAGCTGATGATACTATAGCGGGAAGAATGCCCTTTGACCTCCACGATTTTCTAGGCTTTTTGTCAAATACCCTACAACTTAGTCCTTAATGGTACGCTGTGTAGGAATTTCCCTCATCTAGCGGTGATATTGTATTTTGCATTCAAACGCATAGTGCTCTCTAGCGTCTCGCTTTTTCAAATGCGTGTTGCAACTACGGTAGCCGTTATGTGCCAAGAAGCTATGACAACACGTCTTCCAATAGTACTTCATCGAGTTTAACTATACATGTTCTACTGTTATGCTGCCTATATAATGAATTACACAACCACGGAATAAAAAAAGCTTGTAATTTAGACCGTAACATTGACTTACCTGTCGAGAAGAAAGCAGACAACTTCTCCTTCATTAGCTCTATCCACCTGGGAAAAGCTATCCCCATATTTACCCTCGTTTTGAATTTTCCGACACGTTCCCCCTTTAAATGAATTTGTATGCTTTATCACGGCTACGAGGATTGCATTATGAAGTACTGTGCAGTGTAGCCTTTCAAGCGCCTCTCATTGAGCGCTCCAGATGGTTTCAGTCAGCCGGCTCTGAACCAAAAGGTTGGCTAGTTGACCTAGGCTAGTGCTTTTTGTCCCTCTCTGCTATTATAGTTTTTCAAGATGGCGGAACGACATGGAGGCCTCCATGGACTTACCCGTACCATGTAAATAAAGATAAGAAATTCTTTGCTTACGAGGATAAGTCAGTATTATGGCAAAGGTAATTTTACACCAATGAGAAAATATTTATGAATAAAGACATTGATTTTAGCTAATAAAATACTTTATATAAAACTACCATAAGTTTAATTTCAGATGTGTAAATTACAAAACAAAATTTTTCAACCGAGTGAATCTACGCATGAGAGGTCTTCAGAAGTCATAACTTCAAACCAAAAGATTAAAAACCAAAGATTAAGCTAAATGACACTAGGTTCCAGCGTACCCCCCAAAATCAAATACTGTTTTACACTTTTCAAAGTATAATCTAGCTTTAAAGTTAGAATAAAATAGTTAAAATCATGCATATCTACATACTTGTTGTGTTCTGACACAAGGCCATTAGCTGATTCTTTTTGTTTTATAAATTTACTTTACTTATTTCTACAAATATCAGCCTGATAAATATGTACTTAATACACGATGAAACGAGGCAATCATGCTACCAAATACGTCCGACACAATGTTTTTTAAGAAAAAGCAGTGTTTAAAACCAGATGATTTTTCTTTTGACAGACCTACAGAAATGCATGTTGATTACTAAGTTTCAGGCATAGTGCGTACAATTAGATATTCTCCTGCTTAGTATGTGTGTAAATAGTTACGCTTAAATGTTTGGGTGTATTTTGTCACACCATGGCGATGCACAGTACCACACTCTAGCCTATGGACTAACTTTAAAACATATTCTTTATACAGGAATCACACGCGTCCAAAACATCCATGTAAGATTCAACAGACCAAATCACTAAGAAAAGCACAGTTTATAATAATAAATACACAAAAGTTTGCAAATGATGGTTTTATTACTATTCAGATAGCAGACGACACTGGTTCACATTTTGAATGTGTGTCTGTTTTAGGTGAAGACTTTTCTTGAAGACTTTTTCTTTTTTTGAAGACTTTTGTGTTTCAGAACATTCAGTGTTTATAGGAATAAATGACCATTCATAATTTAAGTGTTTGTACTCTGAAGTATTTCTGTTTGAGAATGTTTGACTAAATTGCAACTTTCCCTCTATATCTACGATGTGGAATCACACAAAGTATTAACATGCTGTTAATGTGGCATAATGAGCTGAAAGCTCATTTGTCCGCATTCTAAAGTATGTGACGTCATTAATCTGCGCTTGCATTTAGGCTCCTTGCGCGTCTTCTGTGGACGCTCGCCTTTTTGCTTCGTGCTGCTGTGACCACTTCCAGCGTGTCTTTTGGAAACTCTCGCCTGTTGCATTTTGCTGCACGCGGCTGAGCCGGTGACCATTCTGGGCGGACAATTTCCCATTTGCGCTTCATTCAGATGGCTGTTGTGCGGGCGTCTGTGGACTTCAGTTCGTGATTTGGTGGGTGAATGACGACTGCATTAAACTAGTGAGGATATGTCCTTTTGGGTGCCTGGCCTCGCAGCTACGGAGAACTACGGTTCGTGCAGTGTCACCGCTGTTTTGTCCTAGGCCATTTGACACTGCTGATACAATGTTTTGAGACTGCTGTGCTGTTACATCTTCATATTTTCTGCTTCCACACACTTCCTCAGTGGATGTGTTGCCCACAATAGGATTTCAAGTTATATTTTCCTATTCGATATCTTATTTTGGAGTAACTTTGGTTTCCCTTTTTTGGGGTTTTCTTTTTTTTGTATTTGTCATGTCTTAAACTGTCTTGGTAAATATAATGTTGTGAATTGATTTATTTTTGGATATTGTTTATTCATTTGAAGTGTTGATTTATGTATAACACAAAATAATTGTTTTCTTGTTTATTGATTTTGGTAAAGTTTATTTTCAAAATTTGTTTACTTTAATTGTTTATTTTATTTGGATTCCGCCTATTAAGGTTGAATGTCAAGGCCTGTAGGTGGATGAGTATTTGTCACCTACCTGTTTGCTTGTATGACCTTTTTTTTATTATTAATCTCTTTTTTTCTGTGTTGTGTGTGTGTGTGTGTGTGTGTGTGTGTGTGTGTGTGTGTGTGTGTGTGTGTGGTGTGGAGAGTGTGTTTGTTTTTAGGAGCTGTGGTCTTTTAGGCTTAGGAAATTGATTGTTTCCCTCCTATCTTTGGTGGTGGTGTCTACAACGTGTGCCGTGACCGATCATTTCACTGGGGCTCTTTGTGCTGTGAGTGTGTAGTGTGTATGAGGGGAATATACACATCTCTTGCCAAGGCCGCAGCTTCCTTTTTGTGAACATTGTATTTGAGGTTTGTCTTTCTTCCGTGTATGGGGTCCTGTTATAAATTATAATAAACTTCCTTTTTTGTAATTTTGTATAAATACCTGTGTCTCCATGTTTCCTGTCTTTGGTGAGGAACCTGTGTGCGGATAATATTCTCTGGGTGAAATTCCCAGGGTGGCGTAGTCTAAACTAAAACCTACAACATATATGTAGTGTCCTTTGTCCCTGTGGTTGCCACATTAATATAAGCAAGTATTACTTAAGTTACTTACTTATAAGTAAGTATTAACACGAAAAGTAAGCGCATGCTGTTTTACACTTAAACTATTACAACAGAATCACATCTGACTATTGCACTGAGAGAGGCGTATTCATTAAGACTGTTAAACAAAGTTTTGTGTTTAAAATGAAAATTGCACAAAAGTAAATGCTAGAGGTCAACTTGCTAAAAAGTAAATTCAGCGTGAGCCATTTAAAACAAATACGAAAAGCCATTCGTGAGCAGTTTTGAAAGTTTGTAATTGACATCATGTTTCTTTTTGTTTTTGTACAGTTTGCAAAAACGATACTGGTTACTAACGTAACCTCGGTTCTCTCTAGAAGAGGGAACGAGTATTGCGTAAGTTTAGCTTGCGCTACGGGAAAGATTCATCTTCTCGAGATATTGAAGCCAAAAAATTATCCTTAATTTTGTATATGTTGTCAACGCAGTGCAGCAGCTAGCAGACCTAGAGCGGGCTATCTAGCGCGCTCATAGGCTGCTCTGCGGGAACTGCACAGCCTACCAGTGAGCCCGACGTGACGTCACGTCCAAGAGCGCCCTCGCCGCGTCCTAGCCCGCCAGAATGGGCGTGGCTTAGCGTATAAAAGTGGGGCTCGGAGGCTGATTCTCTGGTTTTAATCGACTGAAGCGAAATAGCGCTTTTGGCATTTAGCACGGCAGGTTACGCAATACTCGTTCCCTCTTCTAGAGAGAACCGAGGTTACGTTAGTAACCAGTATCGTTCTCTTACGAGAGGTTCTCTCGTATTGCGTAAATTTAGCTTACGCTACGGGAACCCATTGTCCACGCCGTGCGCGCCCGCATCCACCTCATGAGTCACAACACTTCTGTGAACCCAGAAAGTGGGAACAACACGCATGTACATAAGCACGAGCAGCATGAGCGTATTAGCGCGTGTAAACAAGCACTGACAGGCAATACAGAGCAGCCGTGTGTGGCCGGTGTATAGACATATATATCACATAACCTGAAACAGTGCAGCTCAACCAGAAGAGCTGAATTCACGTGAGGGTAGTCTGCGCATGATAGTATCTGGACAGGGCTAGCCTCTCACTTAAACAGACAGCAGTTAGAGATACAGGAGGAAATGCATATAGCGGACGGCTGGGCCACGTCCGGGCAAGCGCGTCCCTGTCCTTCGAAAAGAACGTCGGGCAGTGTGTGTTGTCTTGTGACGCAAAAAGGTCGACTTCCGCTTTGCCGAAAAGGCGCCATAATAACTGGACTGTTTGGGGGTGCAGGGACCATTCTCCCGGGGGAACGTTGTCCCTGGACAGTCTGTCTGGGCCATCGTTCAGGTGACTCTCAGGTGAAGCTCTCAGTGAGCGCAGATGGTGCTGAGACCAAACGAGGAGGCGTTCCGCCAGATTGCAGAGGTTCCTGGATCTGACGCCGCCCTGGCGATTTAAATAGGACACCACAGACATGTTGTCCGAGCGGACTAGAACATGGTGGTCCTGAATGTGCGGGAGGAAGCGTTTCAGCGCGTTCTCGACCACTATCATTTCCAGACAGTTTATATGGAGGAGTTTTTGCCGGTCTGACCACAGGCCGAAGACTGGTCTGCCCTCGAGGGTGGCGCCCCAACCTGAGTCACTCCCCTCTGTCACTATGATCCGCTCGCGACCCGACCTCCAAGCTCGGTGTGGCACACGAGCGACCAGCCAGTGCTGTAGCGGGCGCATGCGTAGTAGACCTAGCTGAAGTACCGCCGAGGCTGAGGCCATCAAGCCTAGCATCCTCTGGAATTTTTTCTCGCTGCCCGCCGTGAATGACATGGCCAGTTGCCGGACACAGCGCGTGCGTAATGAGCTCTTGGTCCAGTTGACCGTGAGACCTAGGCATTTCAGATGGCTGAGAAGCGTAGTTCTGTGAGATAATAGCTCTGTCTCTGACTGTGCTAGAATCAACCAATCGTCCAGATAGTTCAAAATTCGCAGTTCTCAAGGGGGCGAGAGCCGCGTCCATGCACTTCGTGAAAGTACGGGGTGCTAGGGACAGGCCGAACGGCAGGACGGTGTATTGATAAACCCGATCGTCGAAGGCGAATCTCAAGAATGGCCTGTGACGGGGTATTATCTGAATCTGGAAATAGGCATCTTTCAGATCGAGAGATATAAACCAGTCCCCCTGGCGAATGTGCGCGAGGAGTTGTCTGGTTGTAAGCATTTTGAAAGGTCTTTTCATAAGAGCTTTGTTCACATGCCTCAAATCCAGTATGGGTCTGAGTCCCCCGTCCTTCTTGGGGACGAGAAAATAACGGCTGTAAAAGCCTGACTCGCTCAGAGAAGGCGGTACCGGTTCTATGGCCCTTTGCACAGCAGTTTTGTTATTTCCGAGCAAAGTAAGTGTGCTACTTCTGCTTTCACTGTCGTTGCGGTCTGCGCTCGAACTCGAGGTTTTTTTATTTATCATCTTGTTTTGCACTATTTTGTAAACTATCTGAAGACATAGTTGGGATCATTACTTTTTGCTTCAGTGTTTGCACTATTTTTATTTGTTCCATGGGACAAGAGTGTTGATAATTTAACTACCTTAATTTAAGTTCAAGGTATTATTATATGGTTTTAAGGGGTTAAATGGTCAGGCGCCTCAGTACATTACGGATCTTCTCCACAGGAAATGTTCTAGACCTTTAAGGTCCTTCGAACAAGTTGATGCTTACTATGCCACGATCTAGACTGAAATTAAAAGGGGATTGTGCATTTTCTGTCGCTGCTCCACGTCTGTGGAATGATTTGCCGGACCATCTAAGGCTATCTCCCACTGTTGATAGTTTTAAATCTTTACTAAAGACTTATTTCTTCTCTTTGGCGTTTGGTCAAATGTAATTTTATGATGTGCTTTATGATGGGCTTATGTTGTGTTTATGTTGATTGGTGTATTTTATATTGTTTGTACCGACGGTACAGCACTTTGGTCAGCAGTGGCTGTTTTAAACGTGCTCTATAAATAAAAGTGCCTTGCCTTGCGTTACCTAATTGGTGTTAGCATGTTCCACTTACGTAATATATTTACATTCTAAGAGTGTGTTTCACTCTGAACTTCTTTATCAGGATTTATTTGCAGTTGTACTCTGTTGTAATTTTGAAACACAACTGAAGACGAAAGGTGATTGTTACTTTTGCTGTTTGCACTATTTTTCCACCATGAGAGTATAAATAAAAAAATAATCTGTGTTTACATTTTAAACTTGTAATTGATTTGAATGATTATTATTCTGTAATTGTTGTTGTGTGATGTTTTTCAGCACAGTCACTGGAACACAATTTAAACATAACATTATCTGATATTTTATAGAAGAAAATCATCATTTGTATCGTTATCGCAATAAATCCCTGAAATTATCGTGATAATTTTTTTAGGCCATATCGCCCATCCCTACTCTAGCATCAACAAGGCATTTTCGCCCACAGGACTGCCGCATACTGGATGTTTTTCCCTTTTCACACCATTCTTTGTAAACCCTAGAAATGGTTGTGCGTGAAAATCCCAGTAACTGAGCAGATTGTGAAATACTCAGACCGGCCCGTCTGGCACCAACAACCATGCCACGCTCAAAATTGCTTAAATCCCCTTTCTTTCCCATTCTGACATTCAGTTTGGAGTTCAGGAGATTGTCTTGACCAGGACCACACCCCTAAATGCATTGAAGCAACTGCCATGTGATTGGTTGATTAGATAATTGCATTAATGAGAAATTGAACAGGTGTTCCTAATAATCCTTTAGGTGAGTGTGTAATGTGTGTATATATATATAATACATAATCAGCATGAGTAAGATGCGCAATATATCGGAAGATATGATGGGTCAGACATGATTTTGACCACTAAATTAAGTTTTGTTTTGTAAAAAGCCTTTCCTTAAAGTGAATTTCGTTTTGTATAAATTTTTGTATTTGTAAGATTTGTATAAATCTTAATTTTAATAAATTTTTCGTCAACCAATTTCCTGGATATGAATTGAATTGAATTTTATTTCAGGATAGCCCCTTGAGATGTGACATCTCATTTTCAAGGGGGTCCTGCATCTATATCTATACATATACAGACACAACAATTAACCACACTGTACAAATATAGGAAAGACACAGACACAGACATATATACAAAATATTAACTCGCTCACCTGCCCTTAACCCCACAATTCACATAGCACACTTAATAAGGTATATTAACCAAAGTCAGCCAAATACATTAAACAACTAGTATGTCATTTATCAGTATGCCTTATACAAAATGTAACATGCAGTGTAGCGTCACATCTCAAAAAAAAATAATAATACCAATTGTTGACCCTAATTACAAGAGCATGTAGTTTTAAGAATAATGAATAAACCAATTGAAGAAATAGATCTCAAAAAAAGAGGAAGGTTATTCCAGTCATGAGGGGCTTTATAATGAAATGCTCTCCTACCAGCTACAGAAAGTAACCTTGGAATCTTAAAAAACATCAGACATGGAGGTGTCTCAGTGAGTATGTTGAGCAATATGGTATTAAGTGCTGTTTAAGATATTCAGGACAATTGAAATAAACACATTTAAAAATAAATAGAATCCAGTGGTATTCCCTTCGTTGTTTCGGTTGTAACCAGTTTAATGCAATAGTAACCAGCTGCAGAACCGCAGAACCATCCGTCATAGCAGTGTGAGGACGACAGCGCCAGCTGACAGTCTGATGCCGGAAGTGGGCGTGGCCAGGCATTGCGCTACTACTGTGTTTTAGAATGTTTCAAAGTATCCGATTTCATTAAATATACATTTAAGATGTGTGTATAACAAGTGAAACTCGAAAAATTTGAATATTGTGCAAAAGTTCATGTATTTCATTAATTCAAATTAAAAGGTGAAACTAATATATTTAGTAGCCTATATATAACTACATATGCATGATTATACTTTTCAGAGGGCCGACATTTCTGTATTTAAAATCCTTTTCAGGTAATATTCTAATTTTCTGAGATTTTAAATTTTGGGTTCATAACAATAATAATTATAATTAAAGCTGCAAGCAGCATTTAGCGGTGTTCAAGCAGTTAAGGCAGTTAAGGCAGTTAAGCTCAAAAGCATCAAAAGACAATAAGGCTTATGTAGCAAGCATTGTTTTAGCATTGGTTTACTCTGATATACCACATTTTATTGTGATTTTTCATGATTTACCATGTTCCAGTAAGATTTACCATAGTTTACCATGATATACCAAGTTCTAGTATGATTCACCATGATTTACCCTGTTGTAGCATAGTTTTCTACAATTCAACACATTCTAGTATCATTTAACATGATTCTAACATGATTTACCATAGTTTACCATGATTTTTCTTAATTTACCTTGGTTTACCATGTTATAGGATGATTTACCATGATAAACCACATTCTAGAATGATTTACCAGGATTGTACCATGATTTACCATGATACACCATGTAATAGAATTATTTACTATGATTTACCATGATACACCATGTAATAGTATTATTTACTATGATTTACCATGATTTACCACATTGCTAGCATTGATGTGAAGTGTCAATAGCAATGACGTGTTAAATTGACAAAACATGATTGTCTTATAATAGTTAACATGGAAAAACTGGTTTGATTTAGTGCAGAATACTGGTGAAAAACAAGTCTGTCAAAATGAAAGTGAGCCAATAAGTGGTCTTCTACTGCCCTCTGCTGGACATTATACTTATTAATAAAGTGTTTTCACAGGTGCCTTTGCCCTCTTTTGTAGACACATGCTTTTTTTTCACACACACACACACACACACACAAAGACAAATGTTGTTGTTGTTTTCAATGCTATTGGGATGTGTCATTATAAAAATATACTTTAATGGTCATAAGCATTTCACATAATGTCTTTGTAAACTGTTAATCAGATTATTCAGCATTTATTCAGAAACCTAGGACTACACACACACACATTCTGTTGTAGATACAGACATTTGAACTATGTGATGGAAAAACAAAATGTTTACTGCAAGTCTCTTTCAGGATTCACATTCTCAATGTGCTAAATAGTCAGTAGTAATACTTCAATAGATGAATTTTGATTAAATGTGAGTGTAAATGTTAAAATAGTGATTTTATAAAGTCTAAATAAGAATTATCATCATCATCGGCAGTCCGTCGTATATCGACGATGACTGTCTGGATTGGAGGCTATTGTAGGCCGGCTCTCATGTGGGCTAGAAGGCCTGCTCTCGATCTACAGCAGCGATGGCATTTGCTACAGACAAAGTCTTTTGCTGCAATGGAACAGTGCCGCCTCTCATGGGCTTTCTCATAGTCTTTCTGACGCTTTTTCTCAACAGCTGCGACTACTGTTTTCAATCCACGCACTGCAGGGCCTGTTCCTCCCAGCTTTCCGGGGAGATCCCGGTGTTCTGCATATGTCTTTTCAGGGCATCTTTGAAACGCAGTCTTTGACCACCACGGCTTCTTTTGCCCTCTGTTAGCTCTGCGTAAAAAACTGCTTCTCATCCGGCGCACATGTCCAGCCCATCGCAGTTGTTATGATGTAATAAGGGCTTCAACACTAACAGAGCCAGCTCGTTGGATTACCTCTACATCTGGGATTTGATCCTGCCATTTGATGTGTAAAATGACAAAATGACTATTTTAAAAAGATTTTAGTGTGATTTTTCATGATTTTACCATGTTCCAGTATGATTTGCCATAATTCTAGCATTATTTACCAGTTTACTATGATTTGTCTTAGTTTACCTTGATGTTACCTTGTTGTGACCATCGAATATTATACAATGATTTAACATGATAAACCACATTCTAGAATGATTAAGCAGGATTCTAGCATGATTTACTATGATTTACCACGTTGCTAGCAATTATGTGAAGCATCAGAACATTGAAGTGAAGAACTCTGACAAAATATGATTGTGTTATTATAGTAATTATCGTATAAGGGATTTTTTAGTGGCTAAATAAATGAATGCAAAAACACATGTGAAAAGACTATTAATAAGTATAATGTCCAGCAGAGGGCAGTAGAAGACCACTTATTGTCTCACTTTCATTTTGAACTACTTGGTTTCATCAGTATTATGCACTAAAGCAAACCAGTTTTTTCATGTTAACTCCATTATGCATGCTTACACACACACACACACACACACACACACACACACTTTTGGGTTATATTATTGTGAAAATCTCTTTTAGTGGTCTATAAGCATTTCACATATTTCTTTGTGATATAATTATATTCAACTTTATAATAAATCCTTATTGATTATTATATTATTTATTATAAATATTATTTCCATCATAATAAATAGCTTTAAGCATTTGTTTGTTAGCCAATGCTGAAAACTGCTTAAAAAGATAAAAAATGTCTAATGCTGTTGCTCCCTCTTGTGGACAACAGCGGTATTACAATACAGTTGAAATGAATGACAGGTTTTTTTTTATTTGTTTTACTTATATCTCGGGAACGAGAAAGCGAAATAATCTGAAACTCAGACCTTAGATAGTGTTAGAGGAGCCCTGTTGAACAAGACCATCCCGGTGTTGCTGGGTTTTTGGAGCAGGGACTTGTGTCCGTTGAAATGTATATCTTTGTGGGCTTATATCTCGGGAATGCATGGGCCAAATCGCGCCATACTCAAATCGAAACTAGATGAGCATGGGGCCTTTCCAACAAGCCCTCCCACAAGTTTCTAGGTGGTCTAACTCGGGAGATACAGCCGTTCCAAATCGTGGTTCTCACAAATTAGCGATCCGCGGGGGGGTGCTCCCGAGTCCCGCGACGCTAGATTTCGATCAAGACCCCCGAGAGGACCTTACCATCAAAATTTGAGCGTGCAGTGACTTTCCGTTTTCGAGTTATGAGTGAATTTGTACTGAAGGGGCGTGGCCTAACGGTTTTACTTTCGTTTTTAAAAGTCGATGTGGATTTGAATGTAATACTATTCTCAATAAGCAAGTTCTCAATAGTAGATCTCCAATAGATGAATTTTGACAAAATGTGAGTGTAAATGTTAAAATAGTGATTTTATAAAGTCTAAATAAGCATTATAGTATAATATTAGTAAGTAGCATGACAAAATGTCTATTTTAAACAGCAGGGGTCAGTATAATACCACTTATTGGCTTAATATGCAGCTTTCAGGGACACCTGTTCAAAGCTACGTATTGAAATGTCACTATTATAGCCATGCAAATTAATAAGTTATACCTTTTCTGATAATTATTGATCTAGAGAGTCCAGAGAATTGTACTGCACTGGTTTGAACATTGATTTTAACATATGCTCATAGATGAAAAAAAAAAAAAAAGACCACACAGCCAATACAGGCAATTTACCATTGGAAATGCATGGTTTTAAAGCTTTTTAACAGTTATAGCGCCAGCTATGGTCCGATCTCCATGAAACTTTGCATGCTTCTTCCCCATGTTATGATACATATGCTCATCAATATTTGTGAAGTTCTGAGTTTTCCTTTAGGATGTATAGGCTTTTGAGTGTATTTTGACACACCCCTTTTCTAAATGACCCTGTTACAGCCAGCCAAATGCAAAAGTTCAACTTTTTTTCAATAATTATTGATCTAGAGAGTCCAGAGAATTGTCCTGAACTGGTCTGATTTTGATCGGGCAAAAAACCAGGAACTAGTTCGCAAAAGTAGGTTTTTAATATATTCGTGAATATTTAATGAACGATTTGATTGACAGCAATAATTCTAGAAGCAAAGTTGTTCAGCATGAGGAGATATATCTAATGATATGCATTTTGTGGGGATGTGTGCAACACCACATGATAACAGAGCCATAAAACTCGTTAGCGCCAACTAGTGGCCGATTTCTTTCAAAACTCTTTCAGACCTCTTGGGCCACGAGTCGAACATGCCCATCGAGTTTCGTTCCGATCGGCTTCAGTTAACCTCGTCTCAGAGAGGCTCAAATTTCATTGGCCGATGGCGGCCATGTTTTTTGAGATACGCCAATATCCTTTTACACATACATGGTACCTTGGTCCAAGACACTGCATACCAAATTTCAAGTCAATCGGACTAACGGTCAGGTGGCCACACCCCCTTTTATGTTTTTTTAATGTTATAGCGCCACCTAATGTTCGATCGTCGCGATTTTTTTACTGTGACCTCAAATTGAACTCATGCACATGTGTTCCAAGTTTGGTGAACCTACCTCATTTACTTCTGGAGTTATAGCCATTTTAGAAAAATAGGCTCCTCCCACAACAATCATTTTGCGCCCCCTATCGACCGGAAATCGAAAATTCAACTTTTTTTCGATAATTATTGATATTCAGACTCCAGAGAACATTTCTGCACTGGTTTGGTTCCAATCGGGTGAAAAACCAGGGACTAGTTCGCAAAAGTAGTTTTTCGACTAAATTCAAAATGGCGGAAAATCCATCATGGCGGAAATGAAATCGGAGATATACGTTTTTTACGTCAGGTCCCCAGCTTTCCAATGATATAAGACACTTGAGTCTACGACTTACGGTCTAGGAGTTATGAGCAGTTACGCGCAATTGATTGCTATAGCGCCACCTATGGGCCAATCGGGCTCATAATTTGATAACCTCTCCTCGATTTTTGTACTACCATCTGACAAAGTTTCAACGCTCCAGCACTTACGGTTTGGGCTGCACGATGCGTTTTACAGGAGAATAATAATAATAATTAAAGCTGCTAGCAGCATTTAGCGGTGTTCAAGCAGTTAAGGCAGTTAAGGCAGTTAAGCTCAAAAGCATCAAAAGACATTAAGGCTTATGTAGCAAGCATTGTTTTAGCATGATTTACTATGATATACCACATTTTATTGTGATATTTCATGATTTACCATGTTCTAGTAAGATTTACCATAGTTTACCATGATATACCAAGTTCTAGTATGATTCACCATGATTTACCCTGTTGTAGCATGGTTTTGCACAATTCAACACATTCTAGTATCATTTAACATGATTCTAGCATGATTTACCATAGTTTACCATGATTTTTCTTAATTTACCTTGGTTTACCATGTTATAGGATGATTTACCATGATAAACCACATTCTAGAATGATTTACCAGGATTGTACCATGATTTACCATGATACACCATGTAAGAGAATTATTTACTATGATTTACCATGATACACCATGTAATAGTATTATTTACTATGATTTACCATGATTTACCACATTGCTAGCATTGATGTGAAGTGTCAATAGCAATGACGTGTTAAATTTACAAAATATGATTGTCTTATAGTTAACATGGAAAAATTGGTTTGCTTTAGTGCAGAATACTGGTGAAAAACAAGTCTGTCAAAATGAAAGTGAGCCAATAAGTGGTCTTCTACTGCCCTCTGCTGGACATTATACTTATTGATAAAGTGTTTTCACAGGTGGTTTTGCACTCATATTTAACTTATATGCTTCACACACACACAAACACACACACACACACACACAAAGACAAATGTTGTAGTTGTTTTCAATGCTATTGGGATGTGTCATTATGAAAATATACTTTAATGGTCATAAGCATTTCACATAATAAGACTCAGAGTCAGACTCAGTAGTAATACTTTAATGGAGGTATTTTCACTAAATGTCAGTGTAAATGTTAAAATAGTGATTTTATAAAGTCTAAATAAGAATTATAGTATACTTTTAGTTAGTAGAATGACAAAATGACTATTTTAAACAGCAGGGGGCAGTATAATACCACTTATTGGCTTAATATGCCATTATGTTCATATCATTTTCACCTTTTTAACTGTTATAGAGGCATATTTTGTCCGATCTGTCTGAAAATTGTCGTGCTTATTTAGTTTCACATGTTTTAACTTGTTTTTAAGAAGATATGAGCATTCATTGAAGAGATATAGGCTTTCAGGGACACCTGGTCAAGGCTACGTATTGAAGTGTCACTATTATAGCCATCTAAATGAATAAGTTATATCTTTTCTGATAATTATTGATCTAGAGAGTCCAGAGAATTGTACTGCACTGGTTTTGAACATTATGATATAAATATTAATATGATCATAGATGGAAAAGACCATTTACAGCCAATGCAGGCATTTTACCATAGAAAATCTATGGTTTTAAAGCTTTTTGACAGTTATAGCGCCACCTATTGTCCGATCTCCATGAAACTTTGTAAGCTTCTTCCCCATGGCATGGCACATATACTCAGCAATTTTTGTGAAGTTTTGAGTTTTTATGTATGATTTAAAGGCTTTTGAGTGTATTTTGTCCCGCCCCTATTCTAAATAACCCTTTTACAGTCACTCAAAATGCAAAAGTTCAACTTTTTTTCGATAATTATTGATCTAGAGAGTCCAGAGAATTGTCCTAGACTGGTCTGGTTTTGATCGGCCAAAAAACCAGGGACTAGTTCGCAAAAGTAGGTTTTAAACATATTCGTGAATATTTAATGAACGATTTGATTGGCAGCAATGGTTCTAGAGGCAAAGTTGTTCAGCATGAGGAGATCTATCAAATGATATGCATTTTGTGGGGATGTGTGCAACACCACGTGATTAAAGAGCCATAAAACTCGTTAGCGCCAACTAGTGGCCGATTTCTTTCAAAACTCTTACAGACCTCTTGGGCCATGAGTCGAACATGCCCATCGAGTTTCGTTCCGATCGGCCTCCGTTAACCTCGTCTCAGAGGGGCTCAAACTTCATTGGCCGATGGCGGCCATGTTTTTTGAGATACGCCAATATCCTTTTACACATACATGGTACCTTGGTCCAAGACACTGCATACCAAATTTCAAGTCAATCGGACTAACGGTCAGGTGGCCACACCCCCTTTTATGTTTTTTTAATGTTATAGCGGCACCTAGTGTCCGATCGTCGCGATTTTTTTACTGTGACCTCAGACTGAACTCATGCACATGTGTACCAAGTTTGGTGAACCTACCTCATTTACTTTTGGAGTTATAGCCATTTTAGTAAAATTGGCTCTGCTTCCTGTTAACGTTTTGACGCCCCTTAGCAACCATAAATCGAAAATTCAACTTTTTTTCGATAATTATTGATATTTAGACTCCAGAGAACATTTCTGCACTAGTTTGGTTCCGATCGGACAAAAAACCAGGGACTAGTTCGCAAAAGTAGGTTTTGGACAAAATCCAAAATGGCGGGAAAATTTGCATACCGGAAATGAAATCTTTGAGGCCTTTTTTCTTCGGCTTGCCCCAAGGATTCCAATGATATAAGACACTTGATGCTGGGACAAAGGGTTATTGAGATTTAAGCAAAAGAGTGTCATTTTTTTGTTTTTTGCGCTATAGCGCCACCTATTGGCCAATCGGGCTCATATTTTGATAACCTCTCCTCGATTTTTGTACTACCTTATGCCAAAGTTTCAAGTCTCTAGCACTTACGGTTTGGTCTGCACGACGCGTTTTACGGCAGAAGAAAAATAATAATAATAAAAATCAGTACAATTACAATAGGTTTTCAGCACTTCGTGCTTGAACACCTAATAATAAAAATCAGTACAAATACAATAGGTTTTCAGCACTTCGTGCTTGAACACCTAAAAATAAGGAACCTTTTTGATGATTATAGCGCCACCTTTGGTCCAATCTCCATGAAACTTTGCATGCTTCCTCAGCATGTCCTGACACATATGCTCATCAATTTTGGTCAAGTTCCGACTTTCCCTTTAGGGTTTATTGGCTTTTGACTGCATTTTAAAACAGACCATTCCCTAAATGACCCTGTTACAGCCAAGCAAATGCACAATTTCAACTTTTTCTCGATAATTATTGATCAGCAGACTCCAGAGAACAGTTGTGCACCAGTTTGGTTCCGATTGGGCAAAAAACCAGGGACTAGTTCGCAAAAGTAGGTTTTGGACAAAAGTGGCCATATAAATTTTTTTTTGCTCCAAATCGAAATCTGAGATAGCCATTTCGTTCGTCTGGAGCCAGGGATCACAGTGATGCTAAAATTGAGACTCTAGGACAAACGGTCTAGGAGTTATGGCCAATTTAGTACTTTTGGTCATTATAGCGCCACCTATGGGCCAATCAGGCTCATACTTTGATAACCTCTCCTCGATTTTTGTACTACCATCTGACAAAGTTTCAAGTCTCCAGCCCTTACGGTTTGGGCTGCACGATGCGTTTTACGGCAGAAGAAAAATAATAATAATAATAATTAAAGCTGCAAAGCAGCATTTAGCGGTGTTCAAGCAGTTAAGGCCTTTAAGGCCGTTAAGCACAAAAGCATCAAAAGTCATTAAGTTTTATGTAGCAAGCATGATTTACCATGATATACTACATTTCAGTGTGATTTTTCATGATTTACCATGTTCCAGTATGATTTACCATGAATCTAACATGATTTTCCATAGTTTACCTTGATGTACCATGTTATAGGATGATTTACCATGATATAGCACATTCTAGAATGATTTACCAGGATTCTAGCATGATTTACCTTATTTACTATGATTTACCATGTTTCTGGCATTATTTACCATGATTTACCACGTTGATAGCAATTATGTGAAGCATCAGAACAATTGAAGTGATAAACACTGACAAAATATGATTGTGTTATAATAGTAATTGTTTTATAAGTGATTTTATAGTGTCTATATGCATATGAATGCAAAAGCACATGTGAAAAGACTATTAGTAAGAAGAGTGGCCAGCAGAGGGCAGTAGAAGACCACTTATTGGCTCACTTTCATTTTAAACTACTTTGTTTCTCCAGTATAATAATTCTGCACTGAAGCAAACCATTTTTATCATGTTAACTCCATAATGCATGCTTACACACACACACACACACACACACGTTTGGGATCTGTTATTGTGAAAAGCCATGTTCTAACACTGTTTACCATGATTTACCACATTGCTAGCATTGATGTGAAGTGTCAGTACAAATGAACTGATGCACTCTGACAGAATATGAATGTGTTTTAATAGTGATTGTTATATAAGTGATTTTATAGTGTCTATATGCATATGAATGCAAAAGCACATGTGAAAAGACTATTAATAAGTAAAGTGGCCAGCAGAGGGCAGTAAAAGACCACTTATTGGCTTACTTTCATTTTAAACTACTTTGTTTCTCCAGTATGCTGCACTGAAGCAAACCTTTTTTATCATGTTAACTCCATAATGCATTCTTACACACACACACACACACACACAGCATTTCACATATTTCTTTGCAATGTAATAATATATAACTAATTAAAGAAAATGCTTTAAGCATTTGTTTGCTTTAAGCCAATGCTGAAAGCTGATAAAAAGATTAAAAATGTCTAATGCTGCTGCTCCATCTAGTGGACAACAGTGCTATTACAGCCTACTTATACAATATGCCATGTTTTTCATATCATTTAATCTACACACACTCATTCTGTTGTAGATAGAGACATTTGGAACTTCAGGATCCAATGTGACTCAATTGTCACTTCAATAGATGATTTTTGACTAAATGTTTTTGTAAATGTTAAAATAGTGAAATTATAAAGTCTAAATATTAAGTATAGTTGAGTAGTGTGACAAAATGACTTTTTTTAAACACCAGGGGGCAGTAAAATACCACTTATTGGCTTAATAGGCCATTATGTGCATATAATTTTCACCTTTTTAACTGTTATACAAGCATATTTTGTCCAATCTGTCCGAAAATTTTCATGATTATTTAGAGTCACGGCCCACATGTTCAGACTTGTTTTTAATACGATCTGAGCATTCATTGAAGAGATATAGGCTTTCGGGCACATTCGGTCAAGACTACACATTGAAGTGACCCTATTATAGCCATCCAAATGAATAAATGATACCTTTTCTGATAATTATTGATCTAGAGAGTCCAGAGAATTGTACTGCACTGGTTTTAAACATTATGATGTGAAAATTATACGATCATAGATGGAAAAGACCATTTACAGCCAATACATGCAATTTACCATAGGAAATACATGGTTTTAAAGCTTTTTAACAGTTAAAGCGCCACCTATGGTCCGATCTCCATGAAACTTTGCATGCTTCTTCCCCATGGTATGGCACATATGCTCACCAATTTTTGTGAAGTTCTGAGTTTTTGTGTATGATTTATAGGCTTTTGAGTGTATTTTGTCCAGCCCCTAGTCTAAATAACCCTTTTACAGTCACTCAAAATGCAAAAGTTCAACTTTTTTTTGATAATTATTGATCTAGAGAGTCCAGAGAATTGTCCTAGACTGGTCTGGTTTTGATCGGGCGAAAAACCAGGGACTAGTTCGCAAAAGTAGGTTTTTAACATATTCGTGAATATTTAATGAACGATTTGATTGACAGCAATGGTTCTAGAGGCAAAGTTGTTCAGCATGAGGAGATCTATCAAATGATATGCATTTTGTGGGAATGTGTGCAACACCACGTGATTAAAGAGCCATAAAACTCGTTAGCGCCAACTAGTGGCCGATTTCTTTCAAAACTCTTACAGACCTCTTGGGCCACGAGTCGAACATGCCCATCGAGTTTCGTTCCGATCGGCCTCCGTTAACCTCGTCTCAGAGATGCTCAAACTTCATTGGCCGATGGCGGCCATGTTTTTTGAGATACGCCAATATCCTTTTACACATACATGGGGCCTTGGTCCAAGACACTGCATACCAAATTTCAAGTCAATCGGACAAACGGTCAGGTGGCCACACCCCCTTTTATGTTTTTTTAATGTTATAGCGCCACCTAGTGTCCGATCGTCGCGATTTTTTTACTGTGACCTCAAATTGCACTCATGCACATGTGTACCAAGTTTGGTGAACCTACCTCATTTACTTCTGGAGTTATAGCCATTTTAGAAAAATAGGCTCCTCCCATAACGTTTATTTTGCGCCCCCTAGCGACCGGAAATAGAAAATTCAACTTTTTTTTGATAATTATTGATATTCAGACTCCAGAGAACATTTCTGCACTGGTTTGGTTCCGATCGGGCGAAAAACCAGGGACTAGTTCGCAAAAAT
>JAULUF010000018.1:4370000-4392500 GCA_031834385.1 Semotilus atromaculatus | reverse complement strand
TTAGTAAGAAAGAAAGAAAGATTAGTTAGAAAGAAAGAAAGATAGATTAGTTAGAAAGAAAAAGAAAGATAGATCAGTTAGAAAGAAAGAAAGATAGATTAGTTAGAAAGAAAGAAAGAAAGAAAATTAAAAAGAAAGAAAGAAAGTAAGATAGATTAGTTAGAAAGAAAGAAAGATAGATTAGAAAGAAAGAAAGATAGATTAGTTAGAAAGAAAGATAGATTAGTTAGAAAGAAATATAAATTGGTTAGAAAGAAAGATAGATTAGTTAAAAAACAAAGAAAGAGATTTGTTAGAAAGAAAGATAGATTAGTTAGAAAGATAGATTAGTTAGAAAGAAAGATAGATTAGTTAGAAAGAAAGATAACTTAGTTAGAAATAAAGAAAGATAGATTATTTAAAAAACAAAGAAAGATGGATTTGATAGAAAGAAAGATAGATTAGCTAGAAAGATAGATTAGTTAGAAAAAAAGAAAGATAGATTAGTTAGAAAGAAAGAAAGATAAATTAGTTAGAAAGTAAGATAGATTAGTTAGAAAGAAAGATAGATTAGTTAGAAAGAAAGAAAGATAGATTAGTTAGAAAGATAGATAGATAAGTTAGAAAGAAAGAAAGAAAGATTAGTTAGAAAGAAAGAAAGATAGATTGGTTAGAAAGAAAGAAAGATTAGTTAGAAAGAAAGATAGATAGATTAGTTAGAAAGAAAAAAGATAGATTAGTTAGAAAGAAAGAAAGTAAGAAAGAAAGAAAGAAAGAAAGATTGGTTAGAAAGAAAGATAGATTAGTTAGAAAGATAGAAAGAAAGATAGATTAGTTAGAAAGAAAGAAACATAGATTAGTTAGAAAGAAAGAAAGAAAGATAGATTAGTTAGAAAGAAAGAAAGATTAGTTAGTTAGAAAGAAAGAAAGATAGATTAGTTAGAAAGAAAGATAGATTAGTTAGAAAGATAGATAGATAGATAGATTAGTTAGAAAGAAAGAAAGATAGATTAGTTAGAAAGAAAGATAGATTAGTTAGAAAGAAAGATAGATTAGTTAGAAAGATAGATAGATAGATAGATTAGTTAGAAAGAAAGAAAGATAGATTAGTTAGAAAGAAAGATAGATAGATTAGTTAGAAAGAAAGATAGATTAGTTAGAAAGAAAGAAAGAAAGAAAGATAGATTAGTTAGAAAGAATGAAAAAAGAAAGAAAGAAAGAAAGATTGGTTAGAAAGAAAGATAGATTAGTTAGTAAGAAAGATATAAAGAAAGATGGATTAGTTAGAAAGAAAGAAACAGATTAGTTAGAAAGAAAGAAAGAAAGAAAGATAGATTAGTTAGAAAGACTAGTTAGTTAGAAAGAAAGAGATAGATTAGTTAGAAAGAAAGATAGATAGATAGATTAGTTAGAAAGAAAGAAAGAAAGAAAGAAAGAAAGAAAGAAAGAAAAATTGGTTAGAAAGAAAGATAGATTAGTTTGAAAGATAGAGATTAGTTAGAAAGAAAGAAAAGATTAGTTAGAATGAAAGAAAGATAGATAGATTAGTTAGAAAGAAAGAAAGATAGATAGATTAGTTAGAAAGAAAGAAAGATTAGTTAGAAAGAAAGAATAAAAGAAAGTAAGAAAGAAAGAATAAAAGATTGGTTAGAAAGAAAGAGATTAGTTAGAAAGATAGATAGATTAGTTAGAAAGAAAGAAAAGTTAGAATGAAAGAAAGATAGATAGATTAGTTAGAAAGAAAGATAGATTAGTTAGAAAGAAAGTAAGGTAGATTAGTTAGAAAGAAAGATAGATTAGTTAGAAAGAAGAAAGATAGATTAGTTAGAAAGAAAGAAAGATTAGTTAGAAAGAAAGAAAGATAGATCAGTTAGCAAGAAAGAAATATTAGTTAGAAAGAAAGAAAGATTAGTTTGAAAGAAAGAAAGATTAGTTTGAAAGAAAGAAAGATTAGTTTGAAAGAAAGATAGATTAGTAAGAAAGAAAGAAATAAAGAAAGATTAGGTAGAAAGAAAGAAAGATTAGTTAGAAAGAAAGAAAGATAAGTTAGAAAGATAGATAGATAGATAGATAGATAGATAGATAGATAAAGTTCATTAGTACATATAGAATGGTAGTTTAATTGAATCTAGGGCTTCAGGGAGTTTAGATTTGAGTTTTTGTGTTGTTCACTACTGGGCCACCGTAGTCTTGGCTCAATTTGAACTGTTGCAATGAAAGTCAATGGGATTTTTATGATTTTTAATATTAATTTTTAAGAAATCTGAAAGTCAAATCAGTTTGAAAAGATATAGCACACCGAGTTAGAACAGTCTGAAGGTCTGACCCGAGTTTGGAGTTTGTAGAGTTAAAGCTCTAGGACGAGTTAGAGTCAGAATTTTTTGGGTAAGAAAAATAAGAAGAAGAAGAAGAAGAATAATAACTAGAATGTACATTTCCAGAAGAAAATGTGAAGTGGTGCTTGCAGTGGCAAAACTCGCCGCTCGGTTGCTAGGATAGTTGCTACAATGTTGTACATGATTGCATACAAGCCAACAACCATGTCTTAACGATATTGTGGAGCTGCAATATGGCTTTTATATGTTGCAACATGGTTGCTAGGTAGCTTTAAACGGTTGCTAAGGTGTGGTTGCACAGTTACCATGATGATATTTACAGACTGGTTTCTCAACCGAAACAAACAAACACACCCCCAAGTCTATACGATGTTCTGGTGCTGAGATATAGCCCATTCATGTGTTTTTACGGTTGCTAGGGTCCTCCAAATGGTTGCTAAGGTTTGTTTATACAGTTTATGGGGTAATATTTAAAGAGTATTTGCAAGTCTGCATCAAAAAAATGCCCAACTCTGTGTATTTACAATGTTTTGTTGCTGAGATATGGCTTGTAAATGCTGTTTAATGGTTGCTAGGGGCCTATAACTGGTTGCTAGGGCATGACTATGAAGTTGTTATGTCACTATTTATTGACGGCTTGATAGGACGAATAAAAAGAGCCCAACCCCAAGCTTCTATGACCTTCTGAGCCGAAGATATGATTTTACAAATTTTGTGCCAATGTTAAGTCTATGGGACATTTTTCGGTTAATTGTTTGCCCGCCAGACGGACATCGTGGACCCAATCGCTTATAAAAGTCATAGCACACCTCTCCTCAATAAACCGGCCGATTTGACACCTCATTCATGGGTCTACGAGAAATGGTGCGGGAGGAGTAACGTGCCGAAGTTTTGTCTAGGTGAATAGTAATCACAACACTAGAATGTACATTTCCTGAAGAAAATGTGAAGTGGTGCTTGCAGTGGCAATATTCGCCACCCGGTTGCTAGAGTGTGGTACATGATTGCATACGAGCCAACAGCCATGTCTGTACGATGTTTTGGAGCTGAAATATGGCTTCTATATGTTGCAATATGGTTGTTCGGTAGCTTTAAATGGTTGCTAAGGTGTGGTTGCACAGTTACCATGATGATATTTACAGACTGGTTTCCCAACCGAAACAAACAAACTCACCCCCATGTCTATACGATGTTCTGGTGCTGAGATATAGCCCATTCATGTGTTTGTATAGTTGCTAGGGTACTCCAAATGGTTGCTAAGGTTTGTTTATACCGTTTATGTGGTAATATTTAAAGAGTATTTGCAAGTCTGGGTAAAAAAATGCCCAACTCTGTGTTTTTACAATGTTTTGTTGCTGAGATATGGCTTGTAAATGCTGTTCAATGGTTGCTAGGTGCCTGTAACTGGTTGCTAGGGCGTGACTATGAAGTTGTTATATCACTACTCGTTGGCTGCTTGATAGGATGATTCAAAAGAGCCCAACCCCAAGCCTCTATGACCTTCTGAGCCAAAGATATGATTTCACAAATTTTGTGCCAATGTTAAGTCAATGGGACATTTTTCTGCTAATTTTTCGCCCGCCAGACGAACATCGTAGACCCAATTGCTTATAAAAGTCATAGCACACCTCTCCTCTATGAACCGGTCGATTTGACATCTCATTCATGGGTCTACAACAAAAGGTGTGGGAGGAGTTGCGTGCCGAAGATTTGTCTAGGTGAATAGTAATCACAACACTAGAATGTACATTTCCTGAAGAAAATGTGAAGTGGTGCTTGCAGTGGCAAAACTCACCACTCGGTTGCTAGGTTGATGTACATGATTGCATACGAGCCAACAACCATGTCTGTACGATGTTCATGTGCTGAGATATAGCTTATTCACGTGTTTGTATGGTTTCTAGGGTGCCCTATATGGTTGCTATGGTGGGCTTATACAGTTTATGGGATGATATTTAAAGACTAGTTGACAGTCTGAGTCAAAAAGCCAAACTCCATGTTTCTACCATTCTCTGGAGCAAAGATATGGCTTGTAAATGTTGTTTTATGGTTGCTAGGGTTCCCTAAGTGGTTGCTAGGGCGCGGCTATGAAGTTATTATGTCACTACTTATTGGCTGTTTGATAGGCCGAGTCAAAAGAGCCCAGCCCCAAGCGTCTATGACCTTCTGAGTCAAAGATATGATTTTACAAATTTTGTGCCAATGTTAAGTCTATGGGACATTTTTCGACCGCTTTTTCGTCAGCTGTGCGAACAACGTACACCTGATCGCTTATAAAAGTCATAGCACACCTCTCCTCTATGAACCGGTCGATTTGACATCTCATTCATGGGTCTACGACAAAAGGTGTGGGAGGAGTTGCGTGCCGAAGTTTTGTCTAGGTGAATAGTAATCACAACACTAGAATGTACATTTCCTGAAGAAAATGTGAAGTGGTGCTTGCAGTGGCAAAACTCACCTCTCGGTTGCTAGAGTGTGGTACATGATTGCATACGAGCCAACAACCATGTTTGTACGATGTTGTGGAGCTGCAATATGGCTTTTATATGTTGCAATATGGTTGCTAGGTAGCTTTAAATGGTTGCTAAGGAGTGGTTGCACAGTTACCATGATGAAATATACAGACTGGTTTCTCAACCGAAACAAACAAACACACCCCCATGTCTATACGATGTTCTGGTGCTGGGATATAGCCCATTCATGTGTTTTTACGGTTGCTAGGGTACTCCAAATGGTTGCTAAGGTTTGTTTATACAGTTTATGGGGTAATATTTAAAGAGTATTTGCAAGTCTGGGTCAAAAAATGCCCAACTCTGTGTATTTACAATGTTTTGTTGCTGAGATATGGCTTGTAAATGCTGTTCAATGGTTGCTAGGGGCCTGTAACTGGTTGCTAGGGCGTGGCTATGAAGTTGTCATGTCACTACTTGTTGGTTGCTTGATAGGACGAATCAAAAGAGCCCAACCCCAAGCCTCTATTACCTTCTGAGCCAAAGATATGATTTTACTAATTTTGTGCTAATGTTAAGTCAATGGGACATTTTTCTGCTAATTTTTCGCCTGCCAGACGAACATCGTAGACCCAATTGCTTATTAAAGTCATAGCACACCTCTCCTCTATGAACCGGTCGATTTGACATATCATTCATGGGTCTACGACAAAAGGTGTGGGAGGAGTTGCGTGCCGAAGTTTTGTCTAGGTGAATAGTAATCACAATACTAGAATGTACATTTCCTGAAGAAAATGTGAAGTGGTGCTTGCAGTGGCAAAACTCGCCACTCGGTTCCTAGAGTGTGGTACATGATTGCATACGAGCCAACAAACATGTCTGTACGATGTTCTGGTGATGAGATATGGCTTATTCATGTGTTTGAATGGTTTCTAGGGTACCCTATATGGTTGCTATGGTGGGCTTATACAGTTTATGGGATGACATTTAAAGACTAGTTGACAGTCTGAGTCAAAAAGCCAAACTCCATGTTTCTACTATTCTGTGGAGCAAAGATATGGCTTGTAAATGTTGTTTTATGGTTGCTAGGGTTCCCTAAGTGGTTGCTAGGGCGCGGCTATGAAGTTATTATGTCACTACTTATTGGCTGTTTGATAGGCCGAGTCAAAAGAGCCCAACCCCAAGCGTCTATGACCTTCTGAGTCAAAGATATGATTTTACAAAATTTGTGCCAATGTTAAGTCTATGGGACATTTTTCGGCCGCTTTTTCGTCAGCTGTGCGAACAACGTACACCTGATCGCTTATAAAAGTCATAGCACACCTCTCCTCTATGAACCGGTCGATTTGAAATCTCATTCATGGGTGTACGACAAAAGGTGTGGGAGGAGTTGCGTGCCGAAGTTTTGTCTAGGTGAATAGTAATCACAACACTAGAATGTACATTTCCTGAAGAAAATGTGAAGTGGTGCTTGCAGTGGCAAAACTCGCCGCTCGGTTGCTAGGATAGTTGCTATAATATTGTACATGATTGCATACAAGCCAACAACCATGTCTTAACGATATTGTGGAGCTGCAATATGGCTTTCATATGTTGCAACATGGTTGCTAGGTAGCTTTAAACGGTTGCTAAGGTGTGGTTGCACAGTCACCATGATGATATTTAATGACTGGTTTCCCAACCGAAACAAACAAACACACCCCCATGTCTATACGATGTTCTGGTGCTGAGATATAGCACATTCATGTGTTTTTACGGTTGTTAGGGTACTCCAAATGGTTGCTAAGGTTTGTTTATACAGTTTATGTGGTAATATTTAAAGAGTATTTGCAAGTCTGGGTCAAAAAATGCCCAACTCTGTGTATTTACAATGTTTTGTTGCTGAGATATGGCTTGTAAATGCTGTTCAATGGTTGCTAGGGGCCTGTAACTGGTTGCTAGGGAGTGACTATGAAGTTGTTATGTCACTATTTATTGGCTGCTTGATAGGACGAATCAAAAGAGCCCAACCCCATGCCTCTATGACCTTCTGAGCCAAAGATATGATTTTACAAATTTTGTGCCAATGTTAAGTCTATGGGACATTTTTCAGTAAATTTTTTGCCCGCCAGACGGATATCGTAGACCCAATCGCTTATAAAAGTCATAGCACACCTCTCCTCAATAAACCGGTCGATTTGACACCTTATTCATGGATCTACGAGAAATAGTGCGGGAGGAGTAACGTGCCGAAGTTTTGTCTAGATGAATAGTAATCACAATACTAGAATGTACATTTCCTGAAGAAAATGTGAAGTGGTGCTTGCAGTGGCAAAACTCGCCGCTCGGTTGCTAGGATAGTTGCTACAATGTAGTACATGATTGCATACAAGCCAAAAACCATGTCTTTACAATGTTGTGGAGCTGCAATATGGCTTTTATATGTTGCAATATGGTTGCTAGGAAGCTTTAAATGGTTGCTAAGGTGTGGTTGCACAGTTACCATGATGATATTTACAGACTGGTTTCTCAACCGAAACAAACAAACACACCCTCATGTCTATACGATGTTCTGGTGCTGAGATATAGCACTTTCATTTGTTTTTACGGTTGCTAGGGTACTCCAAATGGTTGCTAATATTTGTTTATACAGTTTATGTGGTAATATTTAAAGAGTATTTGCAAGTCTGGGTCAAAAAATGCCCAACTCTGTGTATTTACAATGTTTTGTTGCTGAGATATGGCTTGTAAATGCTGTTCAATGGTTGCTAGGGGCCTGTAACTGGTTGCTAGGGAGTGACTATGAAGTTGTTATGTCACTATTTATTGGCTGCTTGATAGGACGGATCAAAAGAGCCCAACCCCATGCCTCTATGACCTTCTGAGCCAAAGATATGATTTTACAAATTTTGTGCCAATGTTAAGTCTATGGGACATTTTTCAGTTAATTTTTTGCCCGCCAGACGGATATCGTAGACCCAATCACTTATAAAAGTCATAGCACACCTCTCCTCAATAAACCGGTCGATTTGACACCTCATTCATGGGTCTACGAGAAATAGTGCGGGAGGAGTAACGTGCCGAAGTTTTGTCTAGATGAATAGTAATCACAATACTAGAATGTACATTTCCTGAAGAAAATGTGAAGTGGTGCTTGCAGTGGCAAAACTCGCCGCTCGGTTGCTAGAGTGTGGTACATTGTTGCATACGAGCCAACAACCATGTCTGTACGATGTTTTGGTGCTGAGATATGGCTTGTACTGTATATGTTGCAATATGGTTGTTAGGTAGCTTTAAATGGTTGCTAAGGTGTGGTTGCACAGTTACCATGATGATTGTTAGGGCGTTGCTAGGTGGTTGCTAGGGTATTCTGGGTGGTTGCTAGGCGGTTGCTAAGGTGTTCTGGGTGGTTGCTAGGGCGTTGCTAGGCAGTTGCTAGGGTGTTCTGGGTGGTTGCTAGGGTGTTGCTAGGGTAATCTGGGTGGTTGCTAGGGCGTTGCTAGGTGGTTGCTAGGGTGTTCTGGGTGGTTGCTAGGCGGTTGCTAAGGTGTTTTGGGTTGTTGCTAGGGCGTTGCTAGGCAGTTGCTAGGGTGTTCTGGGTGGTTGCTAGGGTGTTGCTAGGGTAATCTGGGTCGTTGCTATGGTGTTACTAGGTGGTTGGTAGTTGTCAAAGATGGTTCCTATGGAGTTTGTAGCATTTTATTGGCATGATTTAGCACTTAGCTAATCAATATTAGCATGTAGCTATTCACTGCTAGCATGTGTAGCATGTTGGAAGTGTTGTTTGCTAGCATGAGTCAAAAGAGCCAACCCCCATGTCTCTACGATGTTCTGATGCAGAGATATAGGTCTTGCTAAATGGTTGCTAGGGTACTCTGTTTAGTTGCTAGGGAGTGGCTTGGCAGCTGCCAATGATGGATCTCCAAAGGCTGCCTGTCAGTGTGAATGATATAAACCAATCCCCATCTCTATACGATGTTCTGATGCAGAGATATAGCTCTTGCAATATGGTCGCTAAGGTACTCTATTTGGTTGCTAGGGAGTGGATTGGCAGCTGCCAATGATGATTCTCCAAATGCTGCTTGTCACAATGAATACTATAAACCAACTCCCATGCCTCTGTGACATTCAGAATGGAAGATATCCCTCTTTGGATTTTGGTTGCTAAGGCGCTCAACAATGGTCGCTAGGGATGGGCCAGTAAGTGTTGAGGTGATTCAGGATTGGCTGTTCGCTGCCCCGAGTCAAACGAGCCCACCCTCATGTTTCTATGACACTTATATCCTGAGATATCCCTTTGATCTCTTTTAATGGAAGTCTATGGAACTTGTTGCTAAGGAGCTCTAAATGGTTGCTAGGGCGTGGCTTTATAGTTTCACAATGATCCTGAGAGACTGATTGGTCGTCTGAGTAAAATGAGCCCGCCCCCTTGTCTCTGTGACACTGTGATCCAGAGCTATGTTCAATACAAAATCCCAATGCAATTTACCATAGTAGGAAAAACACATGCATTTCATGGGCCGTCCTTCACCATAGTAAGTCAATGGGGAAACTTTTGGGGCCTCTTGCTCCCCAGGGGTGCAACTTTTACCCCATTGTGAGGTATGTTCTTACAGAGCCTGCCAGCCTCTTCAAATGTGGTAAATTACAAGTTTCTGAGAAATCATTGGTCAGTGCTACGAGTCGGCAAAGTTTGTGGCAATGTTAAGTCTATGGGATTTTTTTTACCCAATGATTTGCCCCTGGGGCGAACACCGTACCCCCCATCGCTAAGAAAAGTCACAGCACACCTCTCCTCAATAATCCGCACAATTTGACGCCTCAATCAGGGGTCTGTTATGTCGGCGTGTATTTTTTAACAGATGATTACTATGGACTTTTTAAAAGGAGTTTTTATAGAGTTTTTATAGAGTTATTTAGTATGGCACGAGGCCTGCGGCCTCGTGCCTATCGCCCACGGTTGCTAGGGTGCTGTAACTGGTTGCTATGGTGTGGCTATGAAGATTTGAGGCCATTACTTATTGGCTGCTTGATAAAATAAATCCTCTGAGGGAGAGAGAGAGGGCCTGACAGCAGGGCTGTCAGGCCCTTTTCTCTGGGTGTGTGTGAAAGTGACAGTTGGATTTGAATTTCTGAAAATTCCGCAATGTTAAGTCAATGGGACTTTTTTGGCCGCTTTTTCGTCCGCTGTGCGAACATCGTACACCCGATTGCTTATAAAAATCATAGCACACCTCTCCTCAATGAGCCGGTCGATTTGACGCCTCACTCAGGGGTCTGTGACAAACGGTGCGGGACGAGTTACGCGCCAAACTTTTGTCCGGAATAATAAGAATAAGAATAATAAGTATGAGCAATAACACTAGTGTTGCCTTGCTTTCAGCAAGCACCACTAATAATAAGTTTAAATAGGATTTCAGTAAGTTGGCTTTTCCAAGCCAAGTAGGTAGTTTAATTGAATCTAGGGCTTCAGGGAGTTTAGATTTGAGTTTTTGTGTTGTTCACTACTGGGCCACCGTAGTCTTGGCTCAATTTGAACTGTTGCAATGAAAGTCAATGGGATTTTTATGATTTTTAATATTAATTTTTAAGAAATCTGAAAGTCAAATCAGTTTGAAAAGATATAGCACACCGAGTTAGAACAGTCTGAAGGTCTGACCCGAGTTTGGAGTTTGTAGAGTTAAAGCTCTAGGACGAGTTAGAGTCAGAATTTTTTGGGTAAGAAAAATAAGAAGAAGAAGAAGAAGAAGAATAATAATAAGTTTAAATAGGATTTCAGTAAGTTGGCTTTTCCAAGCCAACTTAATAAAAATCAGTACAAATACAATAGGTTTTCAGCACTTCGTGCTTGAACACCTAAAAATAAGGAACCTTTTTGATGATTATAGCGCCACCTTTGGTCCAATCTCCATGAAACTTTGCATGCTTCCTCAGCATGTCCTGACACATATGCTCATCAATTTTGGTCAAGTTCCGACTTTCCCTTTAGGGTTTATTGGCTTTTGACTGCATTTTAAAACAGACCATTCCCTAAATGACCCTGTTACAGCCAAGCAAATGCACAATTTCAACTTTTTCTCGATAATTATTGATCAGCAGACTCCAGAGAACAGTTGTGCACCAGTTTGGTTCCGATTGGGCAAAAAACCAGGGACTAGTTCGCAAAAGTAGGTTTTGGACAAAAGTGGCCATATAAATTTTTTTTTGCTCCAAATCGAAATCTGAGATAGCCATTTCGTTCGTCTGGAGCCAGGGATCACAGTGATGCTAAAATTGAGACTCTAGGACAAACGGTCTAGGAGTTATGGCCAATTTAGTACTTTTGGTCATTATAGCGCCACCTATGGGCCAATCAGGCTCATACTTTGATAACCTCTCCTCGATTTTTGTACTACCATCTGACAAAGTTTCAAGTCTCCAGCCCTTACGGTTTGGGCTGCACGATGCGTTTTACGGCAGAAGAAAAATAATAATAATAATAATAAAAATCAGTACAAATACAATAGGTTTTCAGCACTTCGTGCTTGAACACCTAAAAATAAGGAACCTTTTTGATGATTATAGCGCCACCTTTGGTCCAATCTCCATGAAACTTTGCATGCTTCCTCAGCATGTCCTGACACATATGCTCATCAATTTTGGTCAAGTTCCGACTTTCCCTTTAGGGTTTATTGGCTTTTGACTGCATTTTAAAACAGACCATTCCCTAAATGACCCTGTTACAGCCAAGCAAATGCACAATTTCAACTTTTTCTCGATAATTATTGATCAGCAGACTCCAGAGAACAGTTGTGCACCAGTTTGGTTCCGATTGGGCAAAAAACCAGGGACTAGTTCGCAAAAGTAGGTTTTGGACAAAAGTGGCCATATAAATTTTTTTTTGCTCCAAATCGAAATCTGAGATAGCCATTTCGTTCGTCTGGAGCCAGGGATCACAGTGATGCTAAAATTGAGACTCTAGGACAAACGGTCTAGGAGTTATGGCCAATTTAGTACTTTTGGTCATTATAGCGCCACCTATGGGCCAATTAGATTAGTTAGAAAGAAAGATAGATTAGTTAGAAAGAAATATAAATTGGTTAGAAAGAAAGATAGATTAGTTAAAAAACAAAGAAAGAGATTTGTTAGAAAGAAAGATAGATTAGTTAGAAAGATAGATTAGTTAGAAAGAAAGATAGATTAGTTAGAAAGAAAGATAACTTAGTTAGAAATAAAGAAAGATAGATTATTTAAAAAACAAAGAAAGATGGATTTGATAGAAAGAAAGATAGATTAGCTAGAAAGATAGATTAGTTAGAAAAAAAGAAAGATAGATTAGTTAGAAAGAAAGAAAGATAAATTAGTTAGAAAGTAAGATAGATTAGTTAGAAAGAAAGATAGATTAGTTAGAAAGAAAGAAAGATAGATTAGTTAGAAAGATAGATAGATAAGTTAGAAAGAAAGAAAGAAAGATTAGTTAGAAAGAAAGAAAGATAGATTGGTTAGAAAGAAAGAAAGATTAGTTAGAAAGAAAGATAGATAGATTAGTTAGAAAGAAAAAAGATAGATTAGTTAGAAAGAAAGAAAGTAAGAAAGAAAGAAAGAAAGAAAGATTGGTTAGAAAGAAAGATAGATTAGTTAGAAAGATAGAAAGAAAGATAGATTAGTTAGAAAGAAAGAAACATAGATTAGTTAGAAAGAAAGAAAGAAAGATAGATTAGTTAGAAAGAAAGAAAGATTAGTTAGTTAGAAAGAAAGAAAGATAGATTAGTTAGAAAGAAAGATAGATTAGTTAGAAAGATAGATAGATAGATAGATTAGTTAGAAAGAAAGAAAGATAGATTAGTTAGAAAGAAAGATAGATTAGTTAGAAAGAAAGATAGATTAGTTAGAAAGATAGATAGATAGATAGATTAGTTAGAAAGAAAGAAAGATAGATTAGTTAGAAAGAAATATAGATAGATTAGTTAGAAAGAAAGATAGATTAGTTAGAAAGAAAGAAAGAAAGAAAGATAGATTAGTTAGAAAGAATGAAAAAAGAAAGAAAGAAAGAAAGATTGGTTAGAAAGAAAGATAGATTAGTTAGTAAGAAAGATATAAAGAAAGATGGATTAGTTAGAAAGAAAGAAACAGATTAGTTAGAAAGAAAGAAAGAAAGAAAGATAGATTAGTTAGAAAGACTAGTTAGTTAGAAAGAAAGAGATAGATTAGTTAGAAAGAAAGATAGATAGATAGATTAGTTAGAAAGAAAGAAAGAAAGAAAGAAAGAAAGAAAGAAAAATTGGTTAGAAAGAAAGATAGATTAGTTTGAAAGATAGAGATTAGTTAGAAAGAAAGAAAAGATTAGTTAGAATGAAAGAAAGATAGATAGATTAGTTAGAAAGAAAGAAAGATAGATAGATTAGTTAGAAAGAAAGAAAGATTAGTTAGAAAGAAAGAATAAAAGAAAGTAAGAAAGAAAGAATAAAAGATTGGTTAGAAAGAAAGAGATTAGTTAGAAAGATAGATAGATTAGTTAGAAAGAAAGAAAAGTTAGAATGAAAGAAAGATAGATAGATTAGTTAGAAAGAAAGATAGATTAGTTAGAAAGAAAGTAAGGTAGATTAGTTAGAAAGAAAGATAGATTAGTTAGAAAGAAGAAAGATAGATTAGTTAGAAAGAAAGAAAGATTAGTTAGAAAGAAAGAAAGATAGATCAGTTAGCAAGAAAGAAATATTAGTTAGAAAGAAAGAAAGATTAGTTTGAAAGAAAGAAAGATTAGTTTGAAAGAAAGAAAGATTAGTTTGAAAGAAAGATAGATTAGTAAGAAAGAAAGAAATAAAGAAAGATTAGGTAGAAAGAAAGAAAGATTAGTTAGAAAGAAAGAAAGATAAGTTAGAAAGATAGATAGATAGATAGATAGATAGATAGATAGATAAAGTTCATTAGTACATATAGAATGGTAGTTTAATTGAATCTAGGGCTTCAGGGAGTTTAGATTTGAGTTTTTGTGTTGTTCACTACTGGGCCACCGTAGTCTTGGCTCAATTTGAACTGTTGCAATGAAAGTCAATGGGATTTTTATGATTTTTAATATTAATTTTTAAGAAATCTGAAAGTCAAATCAGTTTGAAAAGATATAGCACACCGAGTTAGAACAGTCTGAAGGTCTGACCCGAGTTTGGAGTTTGTAGAGTTAAAGCTCTAGGACGAGTTAGAGTCAGAATTTTTTGGGTAAGAAAAATAAGAAGAAGAAGAAGAAGAAGAATAATAATAAGTTTAAATAGGATTTCAGTAAGTTGGCTTTTCCAAGCCAACTTAATAAAAATCAGTACAAATACAATAGGTTTTCAGCACTTCGTGCTTGAACACCTAAAAATAAGGAACCTTTTTGATGATTATAGCGCCACCTTTGGTCCAATCTCCATGAAACTTTGCATGCTTCCTCAGCATGTCCTGACACATATGCTCATCAATTTTGGTCAAGTTCCGACTTTCCCTTTAGGGTTTATTGGCTTTTGACTGCATTTTAAAACAGACCATTCCCTAAATGACCCTGTTACAGCCAAGCAAATGCACAATTTCAACTTTTTCTCGATAATTATTGATCAGCAGACTCCAGAGAACAGTTGTGCACCAGTTTGGTTCCGATTGGGCAAAAAACCAGGGACTAGTTCGCAAAAGTAGGTTTTGGACAAAAGTGGCCATATAAATTTTTTTTTGCTCCAAATCGAAATCTGAGATAGCCATTTCGTTCGTCTGGAGCCAGGGATCACAGTGATGCTAAAATTGAGACTCTAGGACAAACGGTCTAGGAGTTATGGCCAATTTAGTACTTTTGGTCATTATAGCGCCACCTATGGGCCAATCAGGCTCATACTTTGATAACCTCTCCTCGATTTTTGTACTACCATCTGACAAAGTTTCAAGTCTCCAGCCCTTACGGTTTGGGCTGCACGATGCGTTTTACGGCAGAAGAAAAATAATAATAATAATAATAATTAAAGCTGCAAGCAGCATTTAGCGGTGTTCAAGCAGTTAAGGCAGTTAAGGCAGTTAAGCTCAAAAGCATCAAAAGACAATAAGGCTTATGTAGCAAGCATTGTTTTAGCATGGTTTACTCTGATATACCACATTTTATTGTGATTTTTCATGATTTACCATGTTCCAGTAAGATTTACCATAGTTTACCATGATATACCAAGTTGTAGTATGATTCACCATGATTTACCCTGTTGTAGCATGGTTTTCTACAATTCAACACATTCTAGTATCATTTAACATGATTCTAACATGATTTACCATAGTTTACCATGATTTTTCTTAATTTACCTTGGTTTACCATGTTATAGGATGATTTACCATGATAAAACCACATTCTAGAATGATTTAGCAGGATTGTACCATGATTTACCATGATACACCATGTAATAGAATTATTTACTATGATTTACCATGATACACCATGTAATAGTATTATTTACTATGATTTACCATGATTTACCACATTGCTAGCATTGATGTGAAGTGTCAATAGCAATGACGTGTTAAATTGACAAAATATGATTGTCTTATAATAGTTAACATAGAAAAACTGGTTTGCTTTAGTGCAGAATACTGGTGAAAAACAAGTCTGTCAAAATGAAAGTGAGCCAATAAGTGGTCTTCTACTGCCCTCTGCTGGACATTATACTTATTAATAAAGTGTTTTCACAGGTGCCTTTTGCCCTCTTTTGTAGACACATGCTTTTTTTTCACACACACACACACACACACACACATGCACACACACACACACACACACACACACACACAAAGACAAATGTTGTTGTTGTTTTCAATACTATTGGGATGTGTCATTATAAAAATATACTTTAATGGTCATAAGCATTTCACATAATGTCTTTGTAAACTGTTAATCAGATTATTCAGCATTTATTCAGAAACCTAGGACTACACACACACACACATTCTGTTGTAGATACAGACATTTGAACTATGTGATGGAAAAACAAAATGTTTACTGCAAGTCTCTTTCAGGATTCACATTCTCAATGTGCTAAATAGTCAGTAGTAATACTTCAATAGATGAATTTTGATTAAATGTGAGTGTAAATGTTAAAATAGTGATTTTATAAAGTCTAAATAAGAATTATCATCATCATCGGCAGTCCGTCGTATATCGATGATGACTGTCTGGATTGGAGGCTACTGTAGGCCGGCTCTCATGTGGGCTAGAAGGCCTGCTCTCGATCTACAGCAGCGATGGCATTTGCTACAGACAAAGTCTTTTGCTGCAATGGAACAGTGCCGCCTCTCATGGGCTTTCTCGTAGTCTTTCTGACGCTTTTTCTCAACAGCTGTGACTACTGTTTTCAATCCACGCACTGCAGGGCCTGTTCCTCCCAGCTTTCCGGGGAGATCCCGGTGTTCTGCATATGTCTTTTCAGGGCATCTTTGAAACGCAGTCTTTGACCACCACGGCTTCTTTTGCCCTCTGTTAGCTCTGCGTAAAAAACTGCTTCTCATCCGGCGCACATGTCCAGCCCATCACAGTTGTGATGATGTAATAAGGGCTTCAACACTAACAGAGCCAGCTCGTTGGATTACCCCTACATCTGGGATTTGATCCTGCCATTTGATGTGTAAAATGACAAAATGACTATTTTAAAAAGATTTTAGTGTGATTTTTCATGATTTTACCATGTTCCAGTATGATTTGCCATAATTCTAGCATTATTTACCAGTTTACCATGATTTGTCTTAGTTTACCTTGATGTTACCTTGTTGTGACCATCGAATGTTATACAATGATTTAACATGATAAACCACATTCTAGAATGATTAAGCAGGATTCTAGCATGATTTACTATGATTTACCACGTTGCTAGCAATTATGTGAAGCATCAGAACAGTGAAGTGAAGAACTCTGACAAAATATGATTGTGTTATTATAGTAATTGTCTTATAAGGGATTTTTTAGTGTCTAAATAAATGAATGCAAAAACACATGTGAAAAGACTATTAATAAGTATAATGTCCAGTAGAGGGCAGTAGAAGACCACTTATTGTCTCACTTTCATTTTGAACTACTTGGTTTCATCAGTATTATGCACTAAAGCAAACCAGTTTTTTTCATGTTAACTCAATTATGCATGCTTACACACACACACACACACACACACACACACACTTTTGGGTTATATTATTGTGAAAATCTCTTTTAGTGGTCTATAAGCATTTCACATATTTCTTTGTGATATAATTATATTCAACTTTATAATAAATCCTTATTTATTATTATATTATTTATTATAAATATTATTTCCATCATAATAAATAGCTTTAAGCATTTGTTTGTTAGCCAATGCTGAAAACTGCTTAAAAAGATAAAAAATGTCTAATGCTGTTGCTCCCTCTCGTGGACAACAGCGGTATTACAATACAGTTGAAATGAATGACAGGATTTTTTTATTTGTTTTACTTATATCTCGGGAACGAGAAAGCGAAAAAATCTGAAACTCAGACCTTAGATAGTGTTAGAGGAGCCCTGTTGAACAAGACCATCCCGGTGTTGCTGGGTTTTTGGAGCAGGGACTTGTGTCCGTTGAAATGTATATCTTTGTGGGCTTATATCTCGGGAATGCATGGGCCAAATCGCGCCATACTCGAATCGAAACTAGATGAGGACGGGGCCTTTCCAACAAGCTCTCCCACAAGTTTCTAGGTGGTCTAGCTCGGGAGATACAGCCGTTCCAAATCGTGGTTCTCACAAATTAGCGATCCGCGGGGGGGGGGTGCTCCCGAGTCCCGCGACGCTAGATTTCGATCAAGACCCCCGAGAGGACCTTACCATCAAAATTTGAGCATGCAGTGACTTTCCGTTTTCGAGTTATGAGTGAATTTGTACTGAAGGGGCGTGGCCTAACGGTTTTACTTTCGTTTTAAAAAGTCGATGTGGATTTGAATGTAATACTATTCTCAAATAAGCAAGTTCTCAATAGTAGATCTCCAATAGATGAATTTTGACAAAATGTGAGTGTAAATGTTAAAATAGTGATTTTATAAAGTCTAAATAAGCATTATAGTATAATATTAGTAAGTAGCATGACAAAATGTCTATTTTAAACAGCAGGGGTCAGTATAATACCACTTATTGGCTTAATATGCAGCTTTCAGGGACACCTGTTCAAGGCTACGTATTGAAATGTCACTATTATAGCCATGCAAATGAATAAGTTATACCTTTTCTGATAATTATTGATCTAGAGAGTCCAGAGAATTGTACTGCACTGGTTTGAACATTGATTTTAACATATGCTCATAGATGGAAAAAAAAAAAGAGCACACACAGCCAATACAGGCAATTTACCATTGGAAATGCATGGTTTTAAAGCTTTTTAACAGTTATAGCGCCAGCTATGGTCCGATCTCCATGAAACTTTGCATGCTTCTTCCCCATGTTATGACACATATGCTCATCAATATTTGTGAAGTTCTGAGTTTTCCTTTAGGATGTATAGGCTTTTGAGTGTATTTTGACACCCCCCTTGTCTAAATGACCCTGTTACAGCCAGCCAAATGCAAAAATTCAACTTTTTTTCGATAATTATTGATCTAGAGAGTCCAGAGAATTGTCCTAGACTGGTCTGATTTTGATCGGGCAAAAAACCAGGGACTAGTTCGCAAAAGTAGGTTTTTAACATATTCGTGCATATTTAATGAACGATTTAATTGACAGCAATGGTTCTAGAGGCAAAGTTGTTCAACATGAGGAGATCTATCTAGTGATATGCATTTTGTGTGGATGTGTGCAACACCACGTGATTACAGAGCCGTAAAACTCGTTAGCGCCAACTAGTGGCCGATTTCTTTCAAAACTCTTACAGACCTCTTGGGCCACGAGTCGAACATGTCCATCGAGTTTCGTTCCGATCGGCCTCCGTTAACCTTGTTTCATAGGTGCTCAAATTCATTGGCCGATGGCGGCCATGTTTTTTGAGATACGCCAATATCCTTTTACACATACATGGTACCTTGGACCAAGACACTGCATACCAAATTTCAAGTCAATCGGACTAACGGTCAGGTGGCCACACCCCCTTTTATGTTTTTTTAATGTTATAGCGCCACCTAGTGTCCGATCGTCGCGATTTTTTTACTGTGACCTCAGACTGAACTCTTGCACATGTGTACCAAGTTTGGTGAACCTACCTCGTTTACTTTTGGAGTTATAGCCATTTTAGAAAAATAGGCTCCTCCCACAACGTTCATTTTGCACCCCCTAGCGACCGGAAATCGAACTTTCAACTTTTTTTCGATAATTATTGATATTCAGACTCCAGAGAACATTTCTGCACTGGTTTGGTTCCGATCGGGCGAAAAACCAGGGACTAGTTCGCAAAAGTAGTTTTTCGACAAAATTCAAAATGGCGGAAAATCCATCATGGCGGAAATGAAATCGGAGATATACGTTTTTTACGTCACGCCCCCAGCTTTCCAATGATATAAGACACTTGAGTCTACGACTTACGGTCTAGGAGTTATGAGCAGTTACGCGCAATTGATTGCTATAGCGCCACCTATGGGCCAATCGGGCTCATAATTTGATAACCTCTCCTCGATTTTTGTACTACCATCTGACAAAGTTTCAACGCTCCAGCACTTACGGTTTGGGCTGCACGATGCGTTTTACGGCAGAAGAATAATAATAATAATAATAATAATAATAAAAATCAGTACAAATACAATAGGTTTTCAGCACTTCGTGCTTGAACACCTAAAAATCAGTACAAATACAATAGGTTTTCAGCACTTCGTGCTTGAACACCTAAAAATAAGGAACCTTTTTGATGATTATAGCGCCACCTTTGGTCCAATCTCCATGAAACTTTGCATGCTTCCTCAGCATGTCCTGACACATATGCTCATCAATTTTGGTCAAGTTCCGACTTTCCCTTTAGGGTTTATTGGCTTTTGACTGCATTTTAAAACAGACCATTCCCTAAATGACCCTGTTACAGCCAAGCAAATGCACAATTTCAACTTTTTCTCGATAATTATTGATCAGCAGACTCCAGAGAACAGTTGTGCACCAGTTTGGTTCCGATTGGGCAAAAAACCAGGGACTAGTTCGCAAAAGTAGGTTTTGGACAAAAGTGGCCATATAAATTTTTTTTTGCTCCAAATCGAAATCTGAGATAGCCATTTCGTTCGTCTGGAGCCAGGGATCACAGTGATGCTAAAATTGAGACTCTAGGACAAACGGTCTAGGAGTTATGGCCAATTTAGTACTTTTGGTCATTATAGCGCCACCTATGGGCCAATCAGGCTCATACTTTGATAACCTCTCCTCGATTTTTGTACTACCATCTGACAAAGTTTCAAGTCTCCAGCCCTTACGGTTTGGGCTGCACGATGCGTTTTACGGCAGAAGAAAAATAATAATAATAATAATAAAAATCAGTACAAATACAATAGGTTTTCAGCACTTCGTGCTTGAACACCTAAAAATAAGGAACCTTTTTGATGATTATAGCGCCACCTTTGGTCCAATCTCCATGAAACTTTGCATGCTTCCTCAGCATGTCCTGACACATATGCTCATCAATTTTGGTCAAGTTCCGACTTTCCCTTTAGGGTTTATTGGCTTTTGACTGCATTTTAAAACAGACCATTCCCTAAATGACCCTGTTACAGCCAAGCAAATGCACAATTTCAACTTTTTCTCGATAATTATTGATCAGCAGACTCCAGAGAACAGTTGTGCACCAGTTTGGTTCCGATTGGGCAAAAAACCAGGGACTAGTTCGCAAAAGTAGGTTTTGGACAAAAGTGGCCATATAAATTTTTTTTTTTGCTCCAAATCGAAATCTGAGATAGCCATTTCGTTCGTCTGGAGCCAGGGATCACAGTGATGCTAAAATTGAGACTCTAGGACAAACGGTCTAGGAGTTATGGCCAATTTAGTACTTTTGGTCATTATAGCGCCACCTATGGGCCAATCGGGCTCATACTCTCTCAACCTCTCCTCGATTTCTGTGCTACCTTAATCCCAAATATCAAGTCTCTAGCACTTACGGTTTGGTCTGCACGACGCGTTTTAGGGCGGAATAATAATAATAATAAAAATCAGCACAAATACAATAGGTTTTCAGAACTTCGTTCTTGAACACCTAAAAATAAGGAACCTTTTTGATGATTATAGCGCCACCTTTGGTCCAATCTCCATGAAACTTTGCATGCTTCCTCAGCATGTCCTGACACATATGCTCATCAATTTTGGTCAAGTTCCGACTTTCCCTTTAGGATTTATTGGCTTTTGACTGCATTTTAAAACAGACCATTCCCTAAATGACCCTGTTACAGCCAAGCAAATGCACAATTTCAACTTTTTCTCGATAATTATTCATCTTCAGACTCCAGAGAACAGTTGTGCACCAGTTTGGTTCCGATTGGGCAAAAAACCAGGGACTAGTTCGCAAAAGTAGGTTTTGGACAAAAGTGGCCATATAATTTTTTTTTTTTGCTCCAAATCGAAATCTGAGATAGCCATTTCGTTCGTCTGGAGCCAGGGATCACAGTGATGCTAAAATTGAGACTCTAGGACAAACGGTCTAGGAGTTATGGCCAATTTAGTACTTTTGGTCATTATAGCGCCACCTATGGGCCAATCGGGCTCATACTCTCTCAACCTCTCCTCGATTTCTGTGCTACCTTAATCCCAAATATCAAGTCTCTAGCACTTACGGTTTGGTCTGCACGACGCGTTTTAGGGCGGAATAATAATAATAATAAAAATCAGCACAAATACAATAGGTTTTCAGAACTTCGTTCTTGAACACCTAAAAATAAGGAACCTTTTTGATGATTATAGCGCCACCTTTGGTCCAATCTCCATGAAACTTTGCATGCTTCCTCAGCATGTCCTGACACATATGCTCATCAATTTTGGTCAAGTTCCGACTTTCCCTTTAGGATTTATTGGCTTTTGACTGCATTTTAAAACAGACCATTCCCTAAATGACCCTGTTACAGCCAAGCAAATGCACAATTTCAACTTTTTCTCGATAATTATTGATCATCAGACTCCAGAGAACAGCTGTGCACCAGTTTGGTTCCGATTGGGCGAAAAACCAGGGACTAGTTCGCAAAAGTAGGTTTTGGACAAAAGTGGCCATATAAATTTTTTTTTGCTCCAAATCGAAATCTGAGATAGCCATTTCGTTCGTCTGGAGCCAGGGATCACAGTGATGCTAAAATTGAGACTCTAGGACAAACGGTCTAGGAGTTATGGCCAATTTAGTACTTTTGGTCATTATAGCGCCACCTATGGGCCAATCAGGCTCATACTTTGATAACCTCTCCTCGATTTTTGTACTACCATCTGACAAAGTTTCAAGTCTCCAGCCCTTACGGTTTGGGCTGCACGATGCGTTTTACGGCAGAAGAAAAATAATAATAATAATAACTAGAAAAAGTTCGTCGAGACAAACTTTAAGTTGGCTTGTGAAAGTTTGGACCAATAAGTTTGAAGAAGTTTAAAGAAGTTTAAAGTTTAATTAGTTTATAGTTTAGTAAGAAAGAAAGAAAGATAGATTAGTTAGAAAGAAAGAAAAAAAGATTAGTAAGAAAGAAAGAAAGATAGATTAGTTAGAAAGAAAGAAAGAAAGAAAGATAGATTAGTTAGAAAGAAAGATAGATTAGTAAGAAAGAAAGAAAGAAAGAAATATAGATAAGTTAGAAAGAAAGAAAGAAAAAAAGATTAGTTAGAAAGAAAGAAAGAAAGATAGATTAGT
>JAULUF010000018.1:4347500-4367500 GCA_031834385.1 Semotilus atromaculatus | reverse complement strand
AGTGAGAAAGAAAGATAGATTAGTTAGAGAGAAAGAAAGATGGATTAGTTAGAAAGAAAGAAAAAAAGATTAGTAAGAAAGAAAGAAAGATAGATAGATTAGTTAGAAAGAAAAAAGGAAAGAAAGATAGATTAGTAAGAAAGAAAGGAAGAAAGATAGATTAGTGAGATAGATAGATTAGTTAGAAAGAAAGAAAGAAAAAAGATTAGTGAGAAAGAAAGATAGATTAGTTAGAAAGAAAGAGATTAGTTAGAAAGAAAAAGAAAGATAGATTAGTTAGAAAGAAAGAAAGATAGATTAGTTAGAAAGAAAGAAAGAAAGAAAGAAAGTTAATTAAAAAGAAAAAAAGAAATATAGATTAGGTAGAAAGAAAGATAGATAGATTAGTTAGAAAGAAAGAAAGAAAGAAAGAAAGTTAATTAAAAAGAAAGAAAAAAAGATTAGTTAGAAGGATAGATTAGTTAGAAAGAAAGAAAGAAAGAAAAAAAGATTAGTAAGAAAGAAAGATAGATTAGTTAGTTAGAAAGAAAGAAAGAAAGAAATATAGATAAGTTAGAAAGAAAGAAAGATAGATTAGTTAGAAAGAAAGAAAAAAAGATTAGTTAGAAAGAAAGAATGAAAGATAGATAGATTAGTTAGAAAAAAAGAAAGAAAAAAAGATTAGTAAGAAAGAAAGAAAGATAGATTAGTTAGAAAGAAAAAAGGAAAGAAAGATATATTAGTAAGAAAGAAAGAAAGAAAGATAGATTAGTGAGAAAGATAGATTAGTTAGAAAGAAAGAAAGAAAGATAGATTAGTTAGAAAGAAAAAGAAAGATAGATTAGTTAGAAAGAAAGATAGATTAGTTAGAAAGAAAGAAATAAATAAAGTTAATTAAAAAGAAAGAAAGAAAGAAAGAAAGATAGATTAGTTAGAAAGAAAGAAAGAAAAAAAGATTAGTAAGAAAGAAAGAAAGATTAGTTAGAAAGAAAGAAAGATAGATTAGTTACAAAGAAAAAGAAAGATAGATTAGTTAGAAAGAAAGAAAGATAGATTGGTTAGAAAGAAAGAAAGAAAGAAAGTTAATTAAAAAGAAAGAAAGAAAGAAAGAAAGATTAGAAAGATAGATTAGTTAGAAAGAAAGAAAGAAAAAAATATTAGTAAGAAAGAAAGATAGATTAGTTAGAAAGAAAGAAAGAAAGATAGATTAGTAAGAAAGAAAGAAAGATTAGTTAGAAAGAAAGAAAGATAGATTAGTTAGAAAGAAAAAGAAAGATAGATCAGTTAGAAAGAAAGAAAGATAGATTAGTTAGAAAGAAAGAAAGAAAGAAAATTAAAAAGAAAGAAAGAAAGTAAGATAGATTAGTTAGAAAGAAAGAAAGATAGATTAGAAAGAAAGAAAGATAGATTAGTTAGAAAGAAAGATAGATTAGTTAGAAAGAAATATAAATTGGTTAGAAAGAAAGATAGATTAGTTAAAAAACAAAGAAAGAGATTTGTTAGAAAGAAAGATAGATTAGTTAGAAAGATAGATTAGTTAGAAAGAAAGATAGATTAGTTAGAAAGAAAGATAACTTAGTTAGAAATAAAGAAAGATAGATTATTTAAAAAACAAAGAAAGATGGATTTGATAGAAAGAAAGATAGATTAGCTAGAAAGATAGATTAGTTAGAAAAAAAGAAAGATAGATTAGTTAGAAAGAAAGAAAGATAAATTAGTTAGAAAGTAAGATAGATTAGTTAGAAAGAAAGATAGATTAGTTAGAAAGAAAGAAAGATAGATTAGTTAGAAAGATAGATAGATAAGTTAGAAAGAAAGAAAGAAAGATTAGTTAGAAAGAAAGAAAGATAGATTGGTTAGAAAGAAAGAAAGATTAGTTAGAAAGAAAGATAGATAGATTAGTTAGAAAGAAAAAAGATAGATTAGTTAGAAAGAAAGAAAGTAAGAAAGAAAGAAAGAAAGAAAGATTGGTTAGAAAGAAAGATAGATTAGTTAGAAAGATAGAAAGAAAGATAGATTAGTTAGAAAGAAAGAAACATAGATTAGTTAGAAAGAAAGAAAGAAAGATAGATTAGTTAGAAAGAAAGAAAGATTAGTTAGTTAGAAAGAAAGAAAGATAGATTAGTTAGAAAGAAAGATAGATTAGTTAGAAAGATAGATAGATAGATAGATTAGTTAGAAAGAAAGAAAGATAGATTAGTTAGAAAGAAAGATAGATTAGTTAGAAAGAAAGATAGATTAGTTAGAAAGATAGATAGATAGATAGATTAGTTAGAAAGAAAGAAAGATAGATTAGTTAGAAAGAAAGATAGATAGATTAGTTAGAAAGAAAGATAGATTAGTTAGAAAGAAAGAAAGAAAGAAAGATAGATTAGTTAGAAAGAATGAAAAAAGAAAGAAAGAAAGAAAGATTGGTTAGAAAGAAAGATAGATTAGTTAGTAAGAAAGATATAAAGAAAGATGGATTAGTTAGAAAGAAAGAAACAGATTAGTTAGAAAGAAAGAAAGAAAGAAAGATAGATTAGTTAGAAAGACTAGTTAGTTAGAAAGAAAGAGATAGATTAGTTAGAAAGAAAGATAGATAGATAGATTAGTTAGAAAGAAAGAAAGAAAGAAAGAAAGAAAGAAAGAAAGAAAAATTGGTTAGAAAGAAAGATAGATTAGTTTGAAAGATAGAGATTAGTTAGAAAGAAAGAAAAGATTAGTTAGAATGAAAGAAAGATAGATAGATTAGTTAGAAAGAAAGAAAGATAGATAGATTAGTTAGAAAGAAAGAAAGATTAGTTAGAAAGAAAGAATAAAAGAAAGTAAGAAAGAAAGAATAAAAGATTGGTTAGAAAGAAAGAGATTAGTTAGAAAGATAGATAGATTAGTTAGAAAGAAAGAAAAGTTAGAATGAAAGAAAGATAGATAGATTAGTTAGAAAGAAAGATAGATTAGTTAGAAAGAAAGTAAGGTAGATTAGTTAGAAAGAAAGATAGATTAGTTAGAAAGAAGAAAGATAGATTAGTTAGAAAGAAAGAAAGATTAGTTAGAAAGAAAGAAAGATAGATCAGTTAGCAAGAAAGAAATATTAGTTAGAAAGAAAGAAAGATTAGTTTGAAAGAAAGAAAGATTAGTTTGAAAGAAAGAAAGATTAGTTTGAAAGAAAGATAGATTAGTAAGAAAGAAAGAAATAAAGAAAGATTAGGTAGAAAGAAAGAAAGATTAGTTAGAAAGAAAGAAAGATAAGTTAGAAAGATAGATAGATAGATAGATAGATAGATAGATAGATAAAGTTCATTAGTACATATAGAATGGTAGTTTAATTGAATCTAGGGCTTCAGGGAGTTTAGATTTGAGTTTTTGTGTTGTTCACTACTGGGCCACCGTAGTCTTGGCTCAATTTGAACTGTTGCAATGAAAGTCAATGGGATTTTTATGATTTTTAATATTAATTTTTAAGAAATCTGAAAGTCAAATCAGTTTGAAAAGATATAGCACACCGAGTTAGAACAGTCTGAAGGTCTGACCCGAGTTTGGAGTTTGTAGAGTTAAAGCTCTAGGACGAGTTAGAGTCAGAATTTTTTGGGTAAGAAAAATAAGAAGAAGAAGAAGAAGAATAATAACTAGAATGTACATTTCCAGAAGAAAATGTGAAGTGGTGCTTGCAGTGGCAAAACTCGCCGCTCGGTTGCTAGGATAGTTGCTACAATGTTGTACATGATTGCATACAAGCCAACAACCATGTCTTAACGATATTGTGGAGCTGCAATATGGCTTTTATATGTTGCAACATGGTTGCTAGGTAGCTTTAAACGGTTGCTAAGGTGTGGTTGCACAGTTACCATGATGATATTTACAGACTGGTTTCTCAACCGAAACAAACAAACACACCCCCAAGTCTATACGATGTTCTGGTGCTGAGATATAGCCCATTCATGTGTTTTTACGGTTGCTAGGGTCCTCCAAATGGTTGCTAAGGTTTGTTTATACAGTTTATGGGGTAATATTTAAAGAGTATTTGCAAGTCTGCATCAAAAAAATGCCCAACTCTGTGTATTTACAATGTTTTGTTGCTGAGATATGGCTTGTAAATGCTGTTTAATGGTTGCTAGGGGCCTATAACTGGTTGCTAGGGCATGACTATGAAGTTGTTATGTCACTATTTATTGACGGCTTGATAGGACGAATAAAAAGAGCCCAACCCCAAGCTTCTATGACCTTCTGAGCCGAAGATATGATTTTACAAATTTTGTGCCAATGTTAAGTCTATGGGACATTTTTCGGTTAATTGTTTGCCCGCCAGACGGACATCGTGGACCCAATCGCTTATAAAAGTCATAGCACACCTCTCCTCAATAAACCGGCCGATTTGACACCTCATTCATGGGTCTACGAGAAATGGTGCGGGAGGAGTAACGTGCCGAAGTTTTGTCTAGGTGAATAGTAATCACAACACTAGAATGTACATTTCCTGAAGAAAATGTGAAGTGGTGCTTGCAGTGGCAATATTCGCCACCCGGTTGCTAGAGTGTGGTACATGATTGCATACGAGCCAACAGCCATGTCTGTACGATGTTTTGGAGCTGAAATATGGCTTCTATATGTTGCAATATGGTTGTTCGGTAGCTTTAAATGGTTGCTAAGGTGTGGTTGCACAGTTACCATGATGATATTTACAGACTGGTTTCCCAACCGAAACAAACAAACTCACCCCCATGTCTATACGATGTTCTGGTGCTGAGATATAGCCCATTCATGTGTTTGTATAGTTGCTAGGGTACTCCAAATGGTTGCTAAGGTTTGTTTATACCGTTTATGTGGTAATATTTAAAGAGTATTTGCAAGTCTGGGTAAAAAAATGCCCAACTCTGTGTTTTTACAATGTTTTGTTGCTGAGATATGGCTTGTAAATGCTGTTCAATGGTTGCTAGGTGCCTGTAACTGGTTGCTAGGGCGTGACTATGAAGTTGTTATATCACTACTCGTTGGCTGCTTGATAGGATGATTCAAAAGAGCCCAACCCCAAGCCTCTATGACCTTCTGAGCCAAAGATATGATTTCACAAATTTTGTGCCAATGTTAAGTCAATGGGACATTTTTCTGCTAATTTTTCGCCCGCCAGACGAACATCGTAGACCCAATTGCTTATAAAAGTCATAGCACACCTCTCCTCTATGAACCGGTCGATTTGACATCTCATTCATGGGTCTACAACAAAAGGTGTGGGAGGAGTTGCGTGCCGAAGATTTGTCTAGGTGAATAGTAATCACAACACTAGAATGTACATTTCCTGAAGAAAATGTGAAGTGGTGCTTGCAGTGGCAAAACTCACCACTCGGTTGCTAGGTTGATGTACATGATTGCATACGAGCCAACAACCATGTCTGTACGATGTTCATGTGCTGAGATATAGCTTATTCACGTGTTTGTATGGTTTCTAGGGTGCCCTATATGGTTGCTATGGTGGGCTTATACAGTTTATGGGATGATATTTAAAGACTAGTTGACAGTCTGAGTCAAAAAGCCAAACTCCATGTTTCTACCATTCTCTGGAGCAAAGATATGGCTTGTAAATGTTGTTTTATGGTTGCTAGGGTTCCCTAAGTGGTTGCTAGGGCGCGGCTATGAAGTTATTATGTCACTACTTATTGGCTGTTTGATAGGCCGAGTCAAAAGAGCCCAGCCCCAAGCGTCTATGACCTTCTGAGTCAAAGATATGATTTTACAAATTTTGTGCCAATGTTAAGTCTATGGGACATTTTTCGACCGCTTTTTCGTCAGCTGTGCGAACAACGTACACCTGATCGCTTATAAAAGTCATAGCACACCTCTCCTCTATGAACCGGTCGATTTGACATCTCATTCATGGGTCTACGACAAAAGGTGTGGGAGGAGTTGCGTGCCGAAGTTTTGTCTAGGTGAATAGTAATCACAACACTAGAATGTACATTTCCTGAAGAAAATGTGAAGTGGTGCTTGCAGTGGCAAAACTCACCTCTCGGTTGCTAGAGTGTGGTACATGATTGCATACGAGCCAACAACCATGTTTGTACGATGTTGTGGAGCTGCAATATGGCTTTTATATGTTGCAATATGGTTGCTAGGTAGCTTTAAATGGTTGCTAAGGAGTGGTTGCACAGTTACCATGATGAAATATACAGACTGGTTTCTCAACCGAAACAAACAAACACACCCCCATGTCTATACGATGTTCTGGTGCTGGGATATAGCCCATTCATGTGTTTTTACGGTTGCTAGGGTACTCCAAATGGTTGCTAAGGTTTGTTTATACAGTTTATGGGGTAATATTTAAAGAGTATTTGCAAGTCTGGGTCAAAAAATGCCCAACTCTGTGTATTTACAATGTTTTGTTGCTGAGATATGGCTTGTAAATGCTGTTCAATGGTTGCTAGGGGCCTGTAACTGGTTGCTAGGGCGTGGCTATGAAGTTGTCATGTCACTACTTGTTGGTTGCTTGATAGGACGAATCAAAAGAGCCCAACCCCAAGCCTCTATTACCTTCTGAGCCAAAGATATGATTTTACTAATTTTGTGCTAATGTTAAGTCAATGGGACATTTTTCTGCTAATTTTTCGCCTGCCAGACGAACATCGTAGACCCAATTGCTTATTAAAGTCATAGCACACCTCTCCTCTATGAACCGGTCGATTTGACATATCATTCATGGGTCTACGACAAAAGGTGTGGGAGGAGTTGCGTGCCGAAGTTTTGTCTAGGTGAATAGTAATCACAATACTAGAATGTACATTTCCTGAAGAAAATGTGAAGTGGTGCTTGCAGTGGCAAAACTCGCCACTCGGTTCCTAGAGTGTGGTACATGATTGCATACGAGCCAACAAACATGTCTGTACGATGTTCTGGTGATGAGATATGGCTTATTCATGTGTTTGAATGGTTTCTAGGGTACCCTATATGGTTGCTATGGTGGGCTTATACAGTTTATGGGATGACATTTAAAGACTAGTTGACAGTCTGAGTCAAAAAGCCAAACTCCATGTTTCTACTATTCTGTGGAGCAAAGATATGGCTTGTAAATGTTGTTTTATGGTTGCTAGGGTTCCCTAAGTGGTTGCTAGGGCGCGGCTATGAAGTTATTATGTCACTACTTATTGGCTGTTTGATAGGCCGAGTCAAAAGAGCCCAACCCCAAGCGTCTATGACCTTCTGAGTCAAAGATATGATTTTACAAAATTTGTGCCAATGTTAAGTCTATGGGACATTTTTCGGCCGCTTTTTCGTCAGCTGTGCGAACAACGTACACCTGATCGCTTATAAAAGTCATAGCACACCTCTCCTCTATGAACCGGTCGATTTGAAATCTCATTCATGGGTGTACGACAAAAGGTGTGGGAGGAGTTGCGTGCCGAAGTTTTGTCTAGGTGAATAGTAATCACAACACTAGAATGTACATTTCCTGAAGAAAATGTGAAGTGGTGCTTGCAGTGGCAAAACTCGCCGCTCGGTTGCTAGGATAGTTGCTATAATATTGTACATGATTGCATACAAGCCAACAACCATGTCTTAACGATATTGTGGAGCTGCAATATGGCTTTCATATGTTGCAACATGGTTGCTAGGTAGCTTTAAACGGTTGCTAAGGTGTGGTTGCACAGTCACCATGATGATATTTAATGACTGGTTTCCCAACCGAAACAAACAAACACACCCCCATGTCTATACGATGTTCTGGTGCTGAGATATAGCACATTCATGTGTTTTTACGGTTGTTAGGGTACTCCAAATGGTTGCTAAGGTTTGTTTATACAGTTTATGTGGTAATATTTAAAGAGTATTTGCAAGTCTGGGTCAAAAAATGCCCAACTCTGTGTATTTACAATGTTTTGTTGCTGAGATATGGCTTGTAAATGCTGTTCAATGGTTGCTAGGGGCCTGTAACTGGTTGCTAGGGAGTGACTATGAAGTTGTTATGTCACTATTTATTGGCTGCTTGATAGGACGAATCAAAAGAGCCCAACCCCATGCCTCTATGACCTTCTGAGCCAAAGATATGATTTTACAAATTTTGTGCCAATGTTAAGTCTATGGGACATTTTTCAGTAAATTTTTTGCCCGCCAGACGGATATCGTAGACCCAATCGCTTATAAAAGTCATAGCACACCTCTCCTCAATAAACCGGTCGATTTGACACCTTATTCATGGATCTACGAGAAATAGTGCGGGAGGAGTAACGTGCCGAAGTTTTGTCTAGATGAATAGTAATCACAATACTAGAATGTACATTTCCTGAAGAAAATGTGAAGTGGTGCTTGCAGTGGCAAAACTCGCCGCTCGGTTGCTAGGATAGTTGCTACAATGTAGTACATGATTGCATACAAGCCAAAAACCATGTCTTTACAATGTTGTGGAGCTGCAATATGGCTTTTATATGTTGCAATATGGTTGCTAGGAAGCTTTAAATGGTTGCTAAGGTGTGGTTGCACAGTTACCATGATGATATTTACAGACTGGTTTCTCAACCGAAACAAACAAACACACCCTCATGTCTATACGATGTTCTGGTGCTGAGATATAGCACTTTCATTTGTTTTTACGGTTGCTAGGGTACTCCAAATGGTTGCTAATATTTGTTTATACAGTTTATGTGGTAATATTTAAAGAGTATTTGCAAGTCTGGGTCAAAAAATGCCCAACTCTGTGTATTTACAATGTTTTGTTGCTGAGATATGGCTTGTAAATGCTGTTCAATGGTTGCTAGGGGCCTGTAACTGGTTGCTAGGGAGTGACTATGAAGTTGTTATGTCACTATTTATTGGCTGCTTGATAGGACGGATCAAAAGAGCCCAACCCCATGCCTCTATGACCTTCTGAGCCAAAGATATGATTTTACAAATTTTGTGCCAATGTTAAGTCTATGGGACATTTTTCAGTTAATTTTTTGCCCGCCAGACGGATATCGTAGACCCAATCACTTATAAAAGTCATAGCACACCTCTCCTCAATAAACCGGTCGATTTGACACCTCATTCATGGGTCTACGAGAAATAGTGCGGGAGGAGTAACGTGCCGAAGTTTTGTCTAGATGAATAGTAATCACAATACTAGAATGTACATTTCCTGAAGAAAATGTGAAGTGGTGCTTGCAGTGGCAAAACTCGCCGCTCGGTTGCTAGAGTGTGGTACATTGTTGCATACGAGCCAACAACCATGTCTGTACGATGTTTTGGTGCTGAGATATGGCTTGTACTGTATATGTTGCAATATGGTTGTTAGGTAGCTTTAAATGGTTGCTAAGGTGTGGTTGCACAGTTACCATGATGATTGTTAGGGCGTTGCTAGGTGGTTGCTAGGGTATTCTGGGTGGTTGCTAGGCGGTTGCTAAGGTGTTCTGGGTGGTTGCTAGGGCGTTGCTAGGCAGTTGCTAGGGTGTTCTGGGTGGTTGCTAGGGTGTTGCTAGGGTAATCTGGGTGGTTGCTAGGGCGTTGCTAGGTGGTTGCTAGGGTGTTCTGGGTGGTTGCTAGGCGGTTGCTAAGGTGTTTTGGGTTGTTGCTAGGGCGTTGCTAGGCAGTTGCTAGGGTGTTCTGGGTGGTTGCTAGGGTGTTGCTAGGGTAATCTGGGTCGTTGCTATGGTGTTACTAGGTGGTTGGTAGTTGTCAAAGATGGTTCCTATGGAGTTTGTAGCATTTTATTGGCATGATTTAGCACTTAGCTAATCAATATTAGCATGTAGCTATTCACTGCTAGCATGTGTAGCATGTTGGAAGTGTTGTTTGCTAGCATGAGTCAAAAGAGCCAACCCCCATGTCTCTACGATGTTCTGATGCAGAGATATAGGTCTTGCTAAATGGTTGCTAGGGTACTCTGTTTAGTTGCTAGGGAGTGGCTTGGCAGCTGCCAATGATGGATCTCCAAAGGCTGCCTGTCAGTGTGAATGATATAAACCAATCCCCATCTCTATACGATGTTCTGATGCAGAGATATAGCTCTTGCAATATGGTCGCTAAGGTACTCTATTTGGTTGCTAGGGAGTGGATTGGCAGCTGCCAATGATGATTCTCCAAATGCTGCTTGTCACAATGAATACTATAAACCAACTCCCATGCCTCTGTGACATTCAGAATGGAAGATATCCCTCTTTGGATTTTGGTTGCTAAGGCGCTCAACAATGGTCGCTAGGGATGGGCCAGTAAGTGTTGAGGTGATTCAGGATTGGCTGTTCGCTGCCCCGAGTCAAACGAGCCCACCCTCATGTTTCTATGACACTTATATCCTGAGATATCCCTTTGATCTCTTTTAATGGAAGTCTATGGAACTTGTTGCTAAGGAGCTCTAAATGGTTGCTAGGGCGTGGCTTTATAGTTTCACAATGATCCTGAGAGACTGATTGGTCGTCTGAGTAAAATGAGCCCGCCCCCTTGTCTCTGTGACACTGTGATCCAGAGCTATGTTCAATACAAAATCCCAATGCAATTTACCATAGTAGGAAAAACACATGCATTTCATGGGCCGTCCTTCACCATAGTAAGTCAATGGGGAAACTTTTGGGGCCTCTTGCTCCCCAGGGGTGCAACTTTTACCCCATTGTGAGGTATGTTCTTACAGAGCCTGCCAGCCTCTTCAAATGTGGTAAATTACAAGTTTCTGAGAAATCATTGGTCAGTGCTACGAGTCGGCAAAGTTTGTGGCAATGTTAAGTCTATGGGATTTTTTTTACCCAATGATTTGCCCCTGGGGCGAACACCGTACCCCCCATCGCTAAGAAAAGTCACAGCACACCTCTCCTCAATAATCCGCACAATTTGACGCCTCAATCAGGGGTCTGTTATGTCGGCGTGTATTTTTTAACAGATGATTACTATGGACTTTTTAAAAGGAGTTTTTATAGAGTTTTTATAGAGTTATTTAGTATGGCACGAGGCCTGCGGCCTCGTGCCTATCGCCCACGGTTGCTAGGGTGCTGTAACTGGTTGCTATGGTGTGGCTATGAAGATTTGAGGCCATTACTTATTGGCTGCTTGATAAAATAAATCCTCTGAGGGAGAGAGAGAGGGCCTGACAGCAGGGCTGTCAGGCCCTTTTCTCTGGGTGTGTGTGAAAGTGACAGTTGGATTTGAATTTCTGAAAATTCCGCAATGTTAAGTCAATGGGACTTTTTTGGCCGCTTTTTCGTCCGCTGTGCGAACATCGTACACCCGATTGCTTATAAAAATCATAGCACACCTCTCCTCAATGAGCCGGTCGATTTGACGCCTCACTCAGGGGTCTGTGACAAACGGTGCGGGACGAGTTACGCGCCAAACTTTTGTCCGGAATAATAAGAATAAGAACTAGAATGTACATTTCCTGAAGAAAATGTGAAGTGGTGCTTGCAGTGGCAAAACTCGCCGCTCGGTTGCTAGGATAGTTGCTACAATGTTGTACATGATTGCATACAAGCCAAAAACCATGTCTTTACAATGTTGTGGAGCTGCAATATGGCTTTTATATGTTGCAATATGGTTGCTAGGAAGCTTTAAATGGTTGCTAAGGTGTGGTTGCACAGTTACCATGATGATATTTACAGACTGGTTTCTCAACCGAAAACAAACAAACACACCCCCATGTCTATACGATGTTCTGGTGCTGAGATATAGCCCATTCATGTGTTTGTATGGTTGCTAGGGTACTCCAAATGGTTGCTAAGGTTTGTTTATACAGTTTATGGGGTAATATTTAAAGAGTATTTGCAAGTCTGGGTAAAAAAATGCCCAACTCTGTGTCTTTACAATGTTTTGTTGCTGAGATATGGCTTGTAAATGCTGTTCAATGGTTGCTAGGTGCCTGTAACTGGTTGCTAGGGCGTGACTATGAAGTTGTTATATCACTACTCGATGGCTGCTTGATAGGATGATTCAAAAGAGCCCAACCCCAAGCCTCTATGACCTTCTGAGCCAAAGATATGATTTTACAAATTTTGTGCCAATGTTAAGTCAATGGGACATTTTTCTGCAAATGTTTCACTCGCCAGACGAACATCGTAGACCCAATTGCTTATAAAAGTCATAGCACACCTCTCCTCTATGAACCAGTCGATTTGACATCTCATTCATGGGTCTACGACAAAAGGTGTGGGAGGAGTTGCGTGCCGAAGTTTTGTCTAGGTGAATAGTAATCACAACACTAGAATGTACATTTCCTGAAGAAAATGTGAAGTGGTGCTTGCAGTGGCAAAACTCGCCGCTCGGTTGCTAGGACAGTTGCTACAATGTTGTACATGATTGCATACAAGCCAACAAGCTGGTCTTTACGATGTTGTGGAGCTGCAATGTGGCTTTTATATGTTGCATTATGGTTGCTAGGTAGCTTTAAATGGTTGTTAAGGTGTGGTTGCACAGTTACAATGATGATATTTACAGACTGGTTTCCCAACCGAAACAAACAAACACACCCCCATGTCTAAACGATGTTCTGGTGCTGAGATATAGCCCATTCATGTGTTTGTACGGTTGCTAGGGTACTCCAAATGGTTGCTAAGGTTGGTTTATACAGTTTATGTGGTAATATTTAAAGAGTATTTGCAAGTCTGGGTCAAAAAATGCGCAACTCTGTGTTTTTACAATGTTTTGTTGCTGAGATATAGCTTGTAAATGCTGTTGAATGGTTGCTAGGTGCCTGTAACTGGTTGCTAGGGTGTGACTATGAAGTTGTTATATCACTACTCGTTGGCTGCTTGATAGGACGATTCAAAAGAGCCCAACCCCAAGCCTCTATGACCTTCTGTTGCTAGGCGGTTGCTAAGGTGTTCTGGGTGGTTGCTAGGGTGTTGCTAGGGTAATCTGGGTGGTTGCTATGGTGTTACTAGGTGGTTGGTAGTTGTCAAAGATGGTTACTGTGGAGTTTGTAGCATTTTATTGGTATGATTTAGCACTTAGCTAATCAATATTAGCATGTAGCTATTCACTGCTAGCATGTGTAGCATGTAGCAAGTCCTGTTTGCTAGCATGAGTCAAAAGAGCCAACCCCCATCTCTATACGATGTTCTGATGCAGAGATATTGGTTGCTAGGGTGTTCTGGGTGGTTGCTAGGCGGTTGCTAGGGTGTTCTAGGTGGTTGCTAGGGTGTCGTTAGTCGGTTGCTATGGTATTCTGGGTGGTTGCTAGGGTGTTTTGGGTGGTTGCTAGGCAGTTGCTAGGGTATCCTGGGTGGTTGCTAGGCGGTTGCTAGGGTAATCTGGGTGGTTGCTAGGTGGTTGCTAGGGTATCCTGGGTGGTTGCTAGGCGGTTGCTAAGGTGTTCTGGGTGGTTGCTAGGTGGTTGCTAGGGTATCCTGGGTGGTTGCTAGGCGGTTGCTAAGGTGTTCTGGGTGGTTGCTAGGGTGTTGCTAGGGTAATCTGGGTGGTTGCTATGGTGTTACTAGGTGGTTGGTAGTTGTCAAAGATGGTTACTGTAGAGTTTGTAGCATTTTATTGGCATGATTTAGCACTTAGCTAATCAAAATTAGCATGTAGCTATTCACAGTTAGCATGTGTAGCATGTTGGAAGTCCTGTTTGCTAGCATGAGTCAAAAGAGCCAACCCCCATCTCTATACGATGTTCTGATGCAGAGATATTGGTCTTGCAAAACGGTTGCTAGGGTACTATGTTTGGTTGCTAGGGAGTGGCTTGGCAGCTGCCAATCATTAAACTCCAAAGGCTTCTTGTCAGTATGAATGATATAAACCAACTCCCACGCCTTTGTGACATTCAGAATGGAAGATATCCCTGTCTGGATTTTGGTTGCTAAGGTGCTTGACAATGGTTGCTAGGGAGGGGTTAGGATGTGTTGAGGTGATTCAGGATGGGCTGTTTGCTGGCCCGAGTCAAATGAGCCCACCCTCATGTTTCTATGACACTTATATCCTGAGATATCCCTTTGATCTCTTTTAATGGAAGTCTGTGGAACTTGTTGCTAAGGAGCTCTAAATGGTTGCTAGGGCGTGGCTTGATAGTTTCACAATGATCCTGAGAGACTGATTGGTCGTCTGAGTAAAATGAGCCCGCCCCCTTGTCTCTGTGACACTGTGATCCAGAGCTATGTTCAATACAAAATCCCAATGCAATTTACCATAGTAGGAGAAACGCATGTGTTTCATGGGACGGCCTTCGCCATAGTAAGTCAATGGGGAAACTTTGGGGGCCTCTTGTCCCCCAGGGGTGCAACTTTTACCCCATGGTGAGGTATGTGCTTACAGAGCCTGCCAGCCTCTTCAAATGTGGTAAATTACAAGTTTCTGAGAAATCATTGGTCAGTGCTACGAGTCGTCAAAGTTTGTGGCAATGTTAAGTCTATGGGATTTTTTTTACCCAATGATTTGCCCCTGGGGCAAACACCGTACCCCCCATCGCTAAGAAAAGTCACAGCACACCTCTCCTCAATAATCCGCACAATTTGACGCCTCAATCAGGGGTCTGTTATGTCGGCGTGTATTTTTTAACAGATGATTACTATGGAGTTTTTAAAAGGAGTTTTTATAGAGTTTTTATAGAGTTATTTAGTATGGCACGAGGCCTGCGGCCTCGTGCCTATCGCCCACGGTTGCTAGGGTGCTGTAACTGGTTGCTATGGTGTGGCTATGAAGATTTGAGGCCATTACTTATTGGCTGCTTGATAAAATAAATCCTCTGAGGGAGAGAGAGAGGGCCTGACAGCAGGGCTGTCAGGCCCTTTTCTCTGGGTGTGTGTGAAAGTGACAGTTGGGATTTAAATTTCTGAAAATTCCGCAATGTTAAGTCAATGGGACTTTTTTGGCCGCTTTTTCGTCCGCTGTGCGAACATCGTACACCCGATTGCTTATAAAAATCATAGCACACCTCTCCTCAATGAGCCGGTCGATTTGACGCCTCACTCAGGGGTCTGTGACAAACGGTGCGGGACGAGTTACGCGCCGAACTTTTGTCCGGAATAATAAGAAGAATAACTAGAATGTACATTTCCTGAAGAAAATGTGAAGTGGTGCTTGCAGTGGCAAAACTCGCCGCTCGGTTGCTAGGATAGTTGTTAATACAATGTTGTACATGATTGCATACAAGCCAACAACCATGTCTTTACGATTTTGTGGAGCTGAAATATGGCTTCTATATGTTGCAATATGGTTGTTAGGTAGCTTTAAATGGTTGCTAAGGTGTGGTTGCACAGTTACAATGATGATATTTACAGACTGGTTTCCCAACCGAAACAAACAAACACACCCCCATGTCTAAACGATGTTCTGGTGCTGAGATATAGCCCATTCATGTGTTTGTACGGTTGCTAGGGTACTCCAAATGGTTGCTAAGGTTGGTTTATACAGTTTATGTGGTAATATTTAAAGAGTATTTGCAAGTCTGGGTCAAAAAATGCGCAACTCTGTGTTTTTACAATGTTTTGTTGCTGAGATATAGCTTGTAAATGCTGTTGAATGGTTGCTAGGTGCCTGTAACTGGTTGCTAGGGTGTGACTATGAAGTTGTTATATACCTACTCGTTGGCTGCTTGATAGGACGATTCAAAAGAGCCCAACCCCAAGCCTCTATGACCTTCTGAGCCAAAGATATGATTTTACAAATTTTGTGCCAATGTTAAGTCAATGGGACATTTTTCTGCTAATTTTTCGTCCGCCAGACGAACATCGTAGACCCAATTGCTTATAAAAGTCATAGCACACCTCTCCTCTATGAACCGTAGTATATAACTAGTCTATATGAGCATCCTGTGATTACCACAGCCAAATAACAGCCGTGTATATCAGCATCCTGGGGTTAGGGTTAGGCACGAGGTTGCGAAACAAAGCAATAACGCACGGCTAAGATTGTGATATTACTCATTTAACACTTAGTTAGACGTGTGGTTGCTAGGCAGTTGCTAGGGTGTTCTGGGTGGTTGCTATGGTGTTACTAGGCGGTTGCTAAGGTCTTATGGGTGGTTGCTAGGGTGTTCTGGGTGGTTGCTAGGGTATTTTTTGTGGTTGCTATGGAGTTTCTAGGCGGTTGCTAGGGTGTTCAGGGCGGTTGCTAGGGTATTCTGGGTGGTTGCTATGGTGTTACTAGGTGGTTGGTAGTTGTCACAGATGGTTACTATGGAGTTTGTAGAATTTTCTTAGCATGATTTAGCACTTAGCTAATCAATATTATCATGTAGCTATTCACTGCTAGCATGTGTATCATGTAGCAAGTCCTGTTTGCTAGCATGAGTAAAAAGAGCCAACCCCCATCTCTATACCATGTTTTGATGCAGAGATATAGGTCTTGCAAAATGGTTGCTAGGTTACTCTGTTTGGTTGCTAGGGAGTGGCTTGGCAGCTGCCAATCATGAAACTCCAAAGGCTTCTTGTCAGTATGAATGATATAAACCAACTCCCACGCCTTTGTGACATTCAGAATGGAAGATATCCCTGTCTGGATTTTGGTTGCTAGGTGGTTGCTATGGTGTTGCTAGGCGGTTGCTAGGCAGTTGCTAGGTGGTTGCTAAGGTATTCTGGATGGTTGCTAGGGTGTTGCTAGGTGGTTGCTAGGGTATTCTGGGTGGTTGCTAGGGCATTGCTAGGCGGTTGCTAGGTTGTTCTGGGTGGTTGCTAGGGTGTTCTGGGTGGTTGCTAGGGTGTTGCTAGTCGGTTGCTAGGGTATTCTGGGTGGTTGCTAGGCGGTTGCTAGGGTGTTCTGGGTGGTTGCTAGGGCGTTGCTAGGGTATCCTGGCTGGTTGCTAGACGGTTGCTAGGGTAATATGGGTGGTTGCTAGGGTATCCTGGGTGGTTGCTAGGCAGTTGCTAGGGTGTTCTGGGTGGTTGCTAGGGTGTTGCTAGGGTAATCTGGGTGGTTGCTATGGTGTTACTAGGTGGTTGGTAGTCGTCAAAGATGGTTACTATGGAGTTTGTAGCATTTTATTGGCATGATTTAGCACTTAGCTAATCAATATTAGCATGTAGCTATTCACTGCTAGCATGTGTAGCATGTAACAAGTCCTGTTTGCTAGCATGAGTCAAAAGAGCCAACCCCCATCTCTATACGATGTTCTGATTCAGAGATATTGGTCTTGCAAAACGGTTGCTAGGGTACTATGTTTGGTTGCTAGGGAGTGGCTTGGCAGCTGCCAATCATGAAGCTCCAAAGTCAATGTGAATGATATAAACCAACCCCCATCTCTATACGATGTTCTGATGCAGAGATGTAGGTCTTGCAAAATGGTTGCTAGGGTACTCTGTTTGGTTGCTAGGGAGTGTCTTGGCAGCTACCAATCATAAAACTCCAAAGGCTGATTGTCAGTGTGAATGATATAAACCAATCCCCATCTCTATACGATGTTCTGATGCAGAGATATAGCTCTTGCAATATGGTTGCTAGGGTACTCTGTTTGGTTGCTAGGGAGTGGCTTGGCAGCTGCCTATGATTAAACTCCAAAGGCTACTTGTCAGTGTGAATGATATAAACCAACTCCCACGCCTTTGTGACATTCAGAATGGAAGATATCCCTGTCTGGATTTTGGTTGCTAAGGTGCTTGATAATGGTTGCTAGGGCGTGGCCAGTAAGTGTTGAGGTGATTCAGGATTGGCTGTTCGCTGCCCCGAGTCAAACGAGCCCACCCTCATGTTTCTATGACACTTATATCCTGAGATATCCCTTTGATCTCTTTTAATGGAAGTCTATGGAACTTGTTGCTAAGGAGCTCTAAATGGTTGCTAGGGCGTGGCTTGATAGTTTCACAATGATCCTGAGAGACTGATTGGTCGTCTGAGTAAAATGAGCCCGCCCCCTTGTCTCTGTGACATTGTGATCCAGAGCTATGTTCAATACAAAATCCCAATGCAATTTACCATAGTAGAAAAAATACATGCATTTCATGGGCCGTCCTTCACCATAGTAAGTCAATGGGGAAACTTTGGGGGCCTCTTGTCCCCCAGGGGTGCAACTTTTACCCCATGGTGAGGTATGTGCTTACAGAGCCTGCCAGCCTCTTCAAATGTGGTAAATTACAAGTTTCTGAGAAATCATTGGTCAGTGCTACGAGTCGTCAAAGTTTGTGGCAATGTTAAGTCTATGGGATTTTTTTTACCCAATGATTTGCCCCTGGGGCGAACACCGTACCCCCCATCGCTAAGAAAAGTCACAGCACACCTTTCCTCAATAATCCGCACAATTTGACGCCTCAATCAGGGGTCTGTGATGTCGGCGTGTATTTTTTAACAGATGATTACTATGGAGTTTTTAAAAGGAGTTTTTATAGAGTTTTTATAGAGTTATTTAGTATGGCACGAGGCCTGCGGCCTCGTGCCTATCGCCCACGGTTGCTAGGGTGCTGTAACTGGTTGCTATGGTGTGGCTATGAAGATTTGAGGCCATTACTTATTGGCTGCTTGATAAAATAAATCCTCTGAGGGAGAGAGAGAGGGCCTGACAGCAGGGCTGTCAGGCCCTTTTCTCTGGGTGTGTGTGAAAGTGACAGTTGGATTTGAATTTCTGAAAATTCCGCAATGTTAAGTCAATGGGACTTTTTTGGCCGCTTTTTCGTCCGCTGTGCGAACATCGTACACCCGATTGCTTATAAAAATCATAGCACACCTCTCCTCAATGAGCCGGTCGATTTGACGCCTCACTCAGGGGTCTGTGACAAACGGTGCGGGACGAGTTACGCGCCAAACTTTTGTCCGGAATAATAAGAATAAGAATAATAAGTATGAGCAATAACAATACTGTTGCTTTGCCATAGGCAAGCACCATTAATAATAAGTATGAGCAATAACACTAGTGTTGCCTTGCTTTCAGCAAGCACCACTAATAATAAGTTTAAATAGGATTTCAGTAAGTTGGCTTTTCCAAGCCAACTTAATAAAAATCAGTACAAATACAATAGGTTTTCAGCACTTCGTGCTTGAACACCTAAAAATAAGGAACCTTTTTGATGATTATAGCGCCACCTTTGGTCCAATCTCCATGAAACTTTGCATGCTTCCTCAGCATGTCCTGACACATATGCTCATCAATTTTGGTCAAGTTCCGACTTTCCCTTTAGGGTTTATTGGCTTTTGACTGCATTTTAAAACAGACCATTCCCTAAATGACCCTGTTACAGCCAAGCAAATGCACAATTTCAACTTTTTCTCGATAATTATTGATCAGCAGACTCCAGAGAACAGTTGTGCACCAGTTTGGTTCCGATTGGGCAAAAAACCAGGGACTAGTTCGCAAAAGTAGGTTTTGGACAAAAGTGGCCATATAAATTTTTTTTTGCTCCAAATCGAAATCTGAGATAGCCATTTCGTTCGTCTGGAGCCAGGGATCACAGTGATGCTAAAATTGAGACTCTAGGACAAACGGTCTAGGAGTTATGGCCAATTTAGTACTTTTGGTCATTATAGCGCCACCTATGGGCCAATTAGATTAGTTAGAAAGAAAGATAGATTAGTTAGAAAGAAATATAAATTGGTTAGAAAGAAAGATAGATTAGTTAAAAAACAAAGAAAGAGATTTGTTAGAAAGAAAGATAGATTAGTTAGAAAGATAGATTAGTTAGAAAGAAAGATAGATTAGTTAGAAAGAAAGATAACTTAGTTAGAAATAAAGAAAGATAGATTATTTAAAAAACAAAGAAAGATGGATTTGATAGAAAGAAAGATAGATTAGCTAGAAAGATAGATTAGTTAGAAAAAAAGAAAGATAGATTAGTTAGAAAGAAAGAAAGATAAATTAGTTAGAAAGTAAGATAGATTAGTTAGAAAGAAAGATAGATTAGTTAGAAAGAAAGAAAGATAGATTAGTTAGAAAGATAGATAGATAAGTTAGAAAGAAAGAAAGAAAGATTAGTTAGAAAGAAAGAAAGATAGATTGGTTAGAAAGAAAGAAAGATTAGTTAGAAAGAAAGATAGATAGATTAGTTAGAAAGAAAAAAGATAGATTAGTTAGAAAGAAAGAAAGTAAGAAAGAAAGAAAGAAAGAAAGATTGGTTAGAAAGAAAGATAGATTAGTTAGAAAGATAGAAAGAAAGATAGATTAGTTAGAAAGAAAGAAACATAGATTAGTTAGAAAGAAAGAAAGAAAGATAGATTAGTTAGAAAGAAAGAAAGATTAG